>DF365775.1:0-13922 GCA_000787875.1 Solanum virginianum
CCTTAACCCACTACATAACGCACCCAAATTCCACTGTTCTTTCCCCATACAATATCTTTTTCATTCCTTTCGTCACTTTCCACTTTCCCCGCCCTTTTCTTTACCCTTTTTCTAGTTCAATTTTTTGTGCGTGTGATTTTTGTTAAATAAGTTTTTCTTTTGTAAGGTTCTGCAAAATGAAATAGACAATAACTATATTTTTAAATATAAGGATGATGTTATTACATAAATTTGATGGAACCCTTGCTTTCCTCTCTCCCAATTTCCTCATTGAATCTTCATTTCAGGTATGTAAAGGCTACTCAAAAGCATGAGATTGCTATCCCATATGCTAAATTAGAGTTAAGATGACAATTTCATGACTATAATCTTGATTATATGTTTCTTGAGGATTCCTTGAAAGGATTCTTTAAATTCTTGAATAATTGTTTTGCTTTCTTGTACACTATTTTAGATTTCTTGTTTTAAATTCCTTAAACTATAATTGTATATACCATAAGTTGGTGATCATCATGTTTACCCTTACTATATAATTTCTTGTACATGATTATGACCTGATCTTTACAATTTCTCTCTATAATGGCTTAATAATGAACTTAGGGGTTGTCTAGAGCCTTGAAAGTATGAGAATGATGTCTGAGTCCTGAGTTAAGTGTATTGATGACTGTGATAGCTGAATCTTATAGCTGATAAGTTGAATGGGTATAATTCTCTTAGACTGGATAGAAAATCTTGCCCGTAGAGGTTGGGTAATGAGTGTTCCTGAAGGATTGATAGATTTATGAGCAAGTCGAGTCCTGAGAGGAGTATTAGCACCAAAATTGATAAGAGTGAGTCCCACTCAAGCTCATTAACTACGTGGCCAGAGTAGAAGAGGATTGGACCGTGAAAGCGAATGTATCTTTTGTCCCGAAAGGGGACTTGACAGACTTCTGGATCCATTGAGAGACTCGTCCTTTACCCTCGGCAAGGTTCTGGGCGGATGTGGCAATAACATATTTTTTTTGTATCACTACTAGCTCATAGGTAGTGGTTGTCGATTATAGAAACTCTGAGTTAGGACCATGATGATACAACTCCAAAGTAAGATGGATGTGATCCTTGATAGCTAGTGAAGTGATAGAGCCTTGTCTCTTATACTTGAGGTGAGGCAGAGTGATTGATGAATGTCAAACTATATTATTTCCTTTTTCATAGTTGGTTTTACATATAACATATTCTACGTGCTAACGCTTCTCTAGCACTGTATTATTTTATGATGCAGATATTGTAGATCAAGGACTTCAGCAGCCTGACCATTGAGGTTTTAGAGTTCTTCATTCCTGACAGTATTGAGTCATCCCCAGCATTCGGAGTAATATTTAATTTTATTGTTAGACAATCTTTTTACTTGTTATTTGGTAGTCATGGCTTGTTATGGTACCATTTTCATACTATAGTATAGACGCTTCATAGACATGATAAAGATGTTGATGTTGAGGGTTCTTTTCCCTCTTTATTTCATTCCTCGTTTTGAGACAACTGTTATCTATTTTGTTCCCTTATGATAGACTGATGATGATAGTATGAGCCCACTGATAGGATAGAATTTATACTTGTTATCTTAATTCTTTTTCGCTGATGAGTTGACTAAATGATGGCAAATGGACTAAGGGGTCTTCTTGGAGGCTAGTAATAGTCTCCGAGTGCCAGTCACATCTAGGATACCCTCTCGGGCATGACAAACTTGGTATCAGAGCTCAGGGCATCCTGGCCGTCTTCATAATAGCATTGAACAATCTGGTCAACCAGATACCCTCTCGGGCATGACAAACTTGGTATCAGAGCTCAGAGTTCAAGTGTCCTAGGGAGTCTATGAAGCTGTGTCCAGCAGAGCCTTGTTTATGGGTGTGTTGTGCACCACACTTCATAAGCAAGAGGCCATATGACATTAGGAAGTGTTATCCTTCTTCTATGATCTGAGATCGTACTATAAAGTTAACTTGTGAACTTCTGCTTTTTACTCATGCATTTTGCACTTACAGAAAATGCCGTCGAAGAGAACAACTGCTCAGAGGGATGCCACTGCACCCGAGAATAACCAACCGAAGGCTCTGGTGCAGGCTAAGACAAAGAAATGGGGATGCCCGACTAGGACTGTTGAGGTCCCTCAGGTGCCCCCTGCTCAGCCCTAGCCAGCACCCACTACTGAGGCAAAATTCAAGGGAGTCGTCACCATGCTGACTCAGTTGGTGGCCTCCCAAGGGATAACTATGGTTCTCAGGCTTCGAGTTCTAGTTCACAGGAGCCCTTAGCTACAACTCGGCTTAGGGACTTCTTGAGGATGAAATCGCCCGTGTCTACTGGGTTAAAAGTGGAGGAGGATCCGCAAAACTTTATCGACGAGATGTACAAGGTCCTGAGAGCCATGTATGTAACTGAGATTGAGGGAGTTGAGCTTGCATCCTACCAGCTGAAAGATGTGACCAATGTGTGGTACACTTAGTGAGAGGGGAGTAGAGGCAAGGATGCGGAGCCTGTAATATAGTTGAGTTCGAAGCCACCTTTCTTGATCACTTCTTTCCTTAGGAGTTGAGAGAAGCAAAGATGGATGAGTTGGTGAATCTGAAGCAAGGAGGGATAACGGTGAAGAAGTATGGCCTTAAGTTCACCAAGTTGTCAAGGTATGCTCCTGAGCTAGTGAGGATATGAGGTCGAGGATGAGGAGGTTCGTGTTTGACCTGGCTAGGCATATGCAGAAAGAGTGCAAGGTTATGTTACTAATTCCTGGGATGGACATCTCCTGACTTATGGTGTATGCCCAGCAGACAGAGGAAGATAAGAGGAGAGATGAAGAGGAACATTTGAGCAGAAAGGCAAAATCGGTGGGACATGAGCCTAACCCATAGAGACAGAACATAGGTGATAAATTCTTTTTCTAGAAGAGATCATCATATCCCGCACCATGTACAGCCAATATGCCCATGCAACTAACTAGGTATGATCAGAAATCTGAGGGTCGGCAAAATTTCAAGACCTCAGGCGCCCAATCTCAGGCCAGTGTGACCCAAGGCATAAGTCGAAAGCCACCCTGCAGTAATTATGGTAAGCTTCATCTGGGTGAGTATCGTGTTGTCAATGATGTATGTTATACATGCGGTCAGGCTGGTCACTTCAGCTATGAGTACCTGAAGAGAAGGTGAGGTGAGGGGAGTGGTAGAGCTCAGTCTTCGACAACACCACTAATAGGTAAAGTCCTGAGAGGAGTATTAGCACCAAAATTGATAAGAGTGAGTCCCACTCAAGCTCATTAACTACGTGGCCAGAGTAGAAGAGGATTTCAACAAAGGGGTACTACTACTATGGGCACAAGAGGCAGGACGAACCGCATTTATGCTATAGGTAACCGACAAGAGTAGAAGGCTGCAACAGATATTGTCACAGGTATACTTCATGTTTTTGCTTATGACTGTTATGCATTAATTGATTCGGGGGCCACCTTATCTTGTATAACTCCTTATATGGCTAGAAAGTTTGGTATTCTTCCTGAGTATTTACTTGAGCCTTTTTCTATCTCTATTCCTACCAAAGAGTTCATCTTAGCGGAAGGAGTTTATAGGGATTGTGTGGTATCTATCTTTCATAAGGACACATTAGTTGATTTGATAGAATTGGAGATAGTTGATTTTGATGTGATAATGGGCATGGATTGGCTTCATGCCTATTATGCTTTTGTTGATTGTAGGACCCAGACGGTTAGGTTCCAATTTCCTAATGACTCTGCCTTAAAGTGGAAAGGGAGTTATATGGCCCCTAAGGGCAAATTCATATCCTATCTTAGAGCTAGAAAGTTGATAACGAAAGGTTGTATCTATCACCTCGTGCGAGTGAAGTCTGATGATGTTGAGTCCCTCACTTTTGAGTCAGTCTCGATAGTGAATGAGTTTCCTGAGGTCTTTTCTGATGATCTTTCCGGAGTTCCTCTTGATAGGAAGATTGACTTTAGGATTGATGTTCTTCTCGAGACTAAACCTATATCAATTCCACCCTATAGAATGGCCCCCACAAAGTTGAAAGAATAGAAAGAGCAATTGAAAGACTTATTAGAGAAAGGTTTCATAAGGCCTAGTGTCTCACTTAATTCTTTTTCGCTGATGAGTTGACTAAATGATGGCAAATGGACTAAGGGGTCTTCTTGGAGGCTAGTAATAGTCTCCGAGTGCCAGTTATAGAGTGCTCTTGTCCTATTCGTGCGCAAGAAAGATGGGTCATTGAGGATGTGTATAGACCACCGATAGTTAAACAAGGTGACCATAAAGAATAAGTATCCTCTTCTTAGGATAGATAACCTCTTCAACCAACTTCAAAGTGCTACTTATTTCTCTAAGATAGATCTCAGGTCAGGTTACCATCAGTTGAAGGTGAGGGAGAGTGACATCCCTAGCTTTTAGGACACGGTATGACCATTATGAGTTCTTGGTCATGTCAGTTAGGTTAACAAATGCACCCGCAACTTTCATGGACTTGATGAACAAGGTATTCAGACCATATCTTGACATATTTATGATCATATTTATTGATGACATTCTGATCTATTTGAGGACGAAGGAGGAATATGTTAATCACCTTAGAGTGTTTTTGCAAACACTCAAAGATTATGAGTTGTATGTAAAATTCTCCAAGTGTGAATTTTGGCTCAAGTCAGTGGCATTCTTAGCCATGTGGTTTCAGGAGATGGTATTCGGGTAGATACGCAGAAGATCGAGGCGGTTAGGAACTGGCCAAGACCTATCTCTTCAACAAAAAATAAGACGTTTCTTGGGTTTGGCCAAGTATTACCGCAGATTTATGAAGGGCTTCTCCTCTCTATCAGCCCATTGATAAAGCTGACTCAAAAGAAGGCCAAGTTTCAGTGATCTGAGGCATGTGAGAAGAGCTTTCAGGAGTTGAAGACTAGATTGACTACAGCACCAGTGTTGAAATTGCCAGAAGAGACGAATGACTTTGTGATTTACTATGACATATCTCGAGTTGGGTTGGGGTGTGTGCTTATGCAGAGAGGGAAGGTGATATCATATGCTTCCAGATATCTTAAGATTTACGAGAAGAATTATCCGACCCATGATCTAGAGTTGGCCACTGTAGTATTCGCACTTAAGATCTGGCTTCATTATCTATATAGAGTGCATGTGGATGTGTTCATAGATCATAAGAGCTTGCAGTACGTGTTCAGACAAAAAGAGCTCAACCTGCGGCAGAGGAGGTAGCTAGAGTTGCTTAAGGATTATGATATAATCATTCTCTACCACCAAGTTAAAGCTAACGTTGTTGCTAATGTTCTTAGCAGGATGTGTATGAGTAGCACTGCCCATGTGGAGGAGGGGAAGAGAGAATTAGCCAAGGAGGTGCATAGGCTGGCTCGATTGGGGGTGCAGCTTGAGGAGAACAGTGAAGACGGGGTCAATGTTCAGAATGGGTCTGCTTCATCCTTATTGTCTGAGGTGAAGGAGAAGCAAGACCAAGACCTTGTCTTACTCCAGTTGAATGAAGCAGTCCATAAGCAGAAGGTGATGGTTTTCTCCAAAGGGGGAGATGGGGTGCTGAGATATCAAGTGAGATTATGTGTACCTGATGTTGATGGTGTTCGAGATAGAATCATGGTCGTAGCTCATAGTACGAGGTATGCCATTCATCTTGGCTCCACCAAGATGTACCACTACTTGAGGGAAGTCTATTGGTGGAATGGGATGAAGAAAGACATCGCTAAGTTTGTTTCCAAGTGTCCCAATTGCCTTTAAAGTTGAACATCAGAAACCTTGTGGGTCAGCGCAGAATTTTGAAATTTCATAATGGAAATGGTATGGTAGATCATTTTGAGAATTAATCCTCCTGATTTCTTAAAAGATTTATCCCGTAAAATTTTAAATAGAAATTTTGAACTATTCAATAACTACGGTTACTTAGTTTATGGTAAATCTAGTTAATTGATGTAATTGGTGGACTAAATGGTATTTTAATTAAAATTATACATAAAAAACTTTTAGAACTTAATTAATATGAAAAAAAAGGAAAGGGAAAGAAACTGCTCGGTAGAAATGACAATGGGGTGGGTGCAGGGCAAGACCCGCATAAACCCGCAAGGATTTTACCCGCCCCGTCTCGCATAACATAATATTTTATTTTTTACCCGCCCCGCCCCGCACAAGTTTTTAAAACATGTTCGCTCAACATCTGCTGCAAAACAATTTCGTGCTCTGAAAATAGTGAACAAGCTTATTAGTAAAAAGTTTTTAGCTAGGGCATTTGCGAACTGAACAGTAAACGTGTGAAGTTCTGTTTTGCAAAACGTGCTAATAGGATAGAACTTTACTAAAACCAACATTAACGTGCAGGCTAAAAACAGTGAACGAGGCTCCTAAAAAAGCTATACTAAAAATCGAGATAAATGGATCATTTGGCATTTTATCATTTGGCCATTTTCAGTTCCAGAATAAATGGAGATAAAAACTATACTAAAAACATATATTCTACAACACAACATTAAAGTGCTACTATAACAGAACTTTAGTGAAAACAGTAAACATACTACTAAAAATAGTAAACAAGGCTCGACAAATTTCAAATGGATTTTGCCCGAGAAGTAAACAAATCAACGCTCACTGTGTTTTATTTCTGTTTTTATCTTTTGCTTTCAACGGATTGATGCTCACTGTTTCACCGGATTTTGTCGGAGTGTTACCAATTCTACTTCTGAGTGTAGAATTTTGTACAGAAAGTTTTCTGTTTCTATCGGTGAAGAGAACAGACTCTAATTCTGTATAGAAATTTTTTAAAAAGAACCCTAACCTGCACCCGCCTCGCGCCGCCCCACCCCGCGTATTCTTTTTCTTTTTTTTTTAAATTTGTACCCACCCCGCCCAGCAAAAATGTTAATCCGCACCCATCCTACAATCGCCTCACCTCATTACCATCCTTACTGCTCGGTTGCGGCGTCCACACGAAGGTGAGGGTTTTGCATTCTTAATGTCTAGAAAAATGACTTTGGAAGTATTACATACTTTTGATGATTTTCTTTCCAAGTGTGTTGCTAAGTAAGGTAAGGAATAGTAGTGGTATAATGATGATGTGATCAATAAAAAAATTTCTTGAAAAAAAAAAATAGTATTTTCTCTGTCCCTTTTTATGTGACACTCGTTTTTTTTGTCTGTCCCAAAAAGAATGTCACCTTACTTTAATTGAAAATAATTTATTTTTAAAATTCTCTTTTTTACCCTTAATGAAATGATTCTCAAGCACACAAATATCTAAGAATGATAATAGACCACAAATTTAAAAGATTTCCTTTTTTTCTTAAATATCATGCCAAGTCAAAGGGTGCCACATAAAATGAGATGGAGGGATTAATAATAAAGAACGTAGGAATGTATATGATTGTTCGTGGGTCCTTTGAGTTCATATAACCAATTTAAGCGTTAAGTTATATGTATTATGTGAATTGTCCAGATCACAAGTGTAATGTTAATTGAGCTTTATTTGTGGTTACCGCCATTGGTTTCGTAACCAGTGGCTGCACTTTTAGATAGTATCTTTTTGTAATTTTATTATAATTTAAATGTTGATATATTGAGATTGGTAATAAATAATAGGTATATTGTCTTATGTAAATATAGTTAGATTTGTGATGTTTGCAGGAATTAAGATCTAGCTCTACACTTGATATTTAGGACTTGATTACAGATTTGGTGTTGTTAGTGTTAAGACCTTATGGTAATGATTGTTTGACTAGATTGTGCTGCTACAGATTCCATTCGAAAGGGAAGGCTCAATTGTTTGATTGATCGTAATTTCCTTTCTTCTATGTGTGATGCATGAAATATTTGTGATATTAAAAAAATGGGATGATTAAGTGTAAATGTGAATTGGTGTAGTATTGTGCGTGGTATTAAAATTTGTCATCTTCTCATTATTGTGTAAACATGCCCATTTGCATTTACTCTTATGACAAGTTTTATGTGAACTGAAAAAGAATAAGAATTAAAGAGGAGGTGCCATTTCAACGGACGTGTCGCACGCTGCGATTGATATTTTATTTCGAGGGTCGTGTCGTACATCGTGACAGATCCATGGATTAAAAGTCCCCACGGATCCCGGACTAAGAGACAACGGGTGTGTATCACTAGGACAAACATCCATCATTATATCTGACATTATTATATAAGCATGCATATCATCCACACGTATTCTGGTGTGGCATGATGTTATTTTTGTGATTGATTGCATTATCACTTGTGAGTTGTGGCTTGTGATTTGGAATTGTGATATTATGAAAAGCTTTTTCTATTGTGTTTTATGTGTTACTGGGGTGACTGATTTTCTATCAGGTTGTAGTTGTGGAGGTTGGTTGGGATGAAATGAGTTTGTGTATTATATTGGACTTACTTTGTTTAGTTAGTTAACATGTTGGGTACCGTGTTACTTTTGGTACTCACCCCTTGCTTCTACACTTGTGTAGATTCTGAGCCTGGATAATGAGTAGTGTTTTACTTGATCATCTGAGGCTTCCCAAGAGATTTAGAGAAGTAGTTGTTGTTATCTGGCTGACTCTCTTGTTTCTATTTCTTTAGATTTTCAGCTTTAGTAATCTACTTTACTTAGTTACTTCTGCATGTTATTTCTATTTTTCTTTGGGTTAAGGCTGACTTGTTCTGGTGGGATTGAGCAAATGTCATCACGTCTATTTTTGGGTCGTGACAATAGTACAAGCACTATTGAAAAAACAATTATATGAAATTATGTTATAATACAAAAATATAATTGAAGATAAATAGAACTTTAACAATATTACATCAATAAAAGTTCTAAAGATAAATTTTAAATTTTTTATATTGAAAGAACTTAATAACTTTATAGTATTTTATTAATATTAATATTAAGATATATAAACTTAATTAGATTACTTATGACCGCACGTTGACTAATTACCTAGTTCTACGTATAATTTATCCTATATTTTTGGCTTCTTGTTGTTTCTTTATTTTAAAATTTAATCTTTATCCTAATTATTATTCTAACCTATTGAACATTTTGAATTATGAAACGAGTGCAACTTCTTTCATTAACGACCTATTTTTTCATAATATTTAAGTTATTGAAAGTTGATACAAAAAATTAATTGGATCGTCCTTCTCATAAATATACTATTTTCAACTATTCATACATAAAAACTATTGCATATTATTAATATCTTCAAGCCTTAAAAAGAATTTTAACTATTCAATAAGATGTTATTTTTTTCAACTATTGCATATTATTAATATCTTCAAGCCTTAAAAAGAATTTTAACTATTCAATAAGATGTTATTTATTTCACGTTTTACAATTTTATAGAAGAATTAAAAATGATTTTGTATCTGTTGGTTAAATACATTTTTTTAGTTTTATTTTATTCTTTATCTATTCACGGACACATTAAACACACATTATATCTATAAAATCATAAAAAATATGACATAGAAAAATATAGCCAAAAAGTTATTTTGCAACAGATGGGGTGGTTGTGACCATTATTTTTGTTTTGCTAAATTCTAGAGAGAGAAAAAAAGGCATAAATAATTCGCCAGAAATCATTATATATTTCTTGATTGAAATTAAGATGAATTTGATATTAAAATATTCAAGCATAGATATCGATTGATATTATTATAAGAGGTTTTTTGTTGAATTTTATTGCACATATTAGATCTTATGATAATTTTAAGTCAAATGGCTGCTTTTTTTTTTCATTTATTAGGATAGGACAATGTTAAAAAATGAAGAACAATATTTTACATAGGCCGGAATAAATGAAAAATATAAATAAAAATAGCTTTAAATTTAAAAGTATCCATCCAACTCGGACATGAATAGTAATTAATATTAAAAAAAATATCACACGAACTTGAGAGCCACCAAGTTCATTAGAAAGAGAACTTAAGAAGGGCATGAATAGTAGTTAATATTAAAAAAGCTCATTGTAAAGTATCCAAGAGAGCCCTTGAATAGAATACGGCAAACATCTTCCACGAGAACCCTTACACAAACTTGAAGCTCATGGCTTCCCATGCTTTCTTGCTCTTGTTGAATTCTTTTTGCAGTATTCCCTAAAGCAGAGCTGCAATGTTGTATTTGGATCAATTTTAATGTTATTATTTCTCCAATACTCTCCAGAATCTCCTCCAGATCATACAACCTACACAGTACTAATTGCTCAAGCATAGGAAAATTATCACTACCAACTTCCCACCTTTGCAGATCTCCATCTGTAATTAGTAGATATTTTGATTTGCGAAACACGACGTCTTCCTTTAGTTTCCACTCTGTTCCAGCAAATGCAGAAGTCCCTTTGAACAGCACGAGATTGGGTAAATAATTAGCTAGCAAATTCACTGCTTCCCATGGTACTTTAACAAATGAGAAGTCCAACTCCTTGAGATTAGGAGGGAAAATCATCCGGTCAATCTCAACTCGTCCTCCTAGTTTTAGTGTCTCCATCTATGCTTAGCTCTTTTAGATTGGGAGTTCTTCTTATGATTTCCGCAACAAAAGGAGAGTCACAGCGATTAAGTGTTTGCAAGTTATTGAGAAACAAAGATTTTTCTGCCTCAAGAGGATTACATATGTATAGTCCCCATCCGATATCCACATGTGTTATCTCTGACACTGTCCAGATATCTAATAGGTGCTTCAATACTCTTTTTTCACTTCTCAGAATTATGGTCTGTAGAATTATGGTCTATAGACTTCTCAGTTTGGCTAGTGAAAGAGCTCCCTTAATTCTTGCAGCAACATATCTCAAATGTACAAGCTGAGGAATTACACTAGAGAAATCATAATCAAATGATAGTACGTCCAACACCTTAAGCAACTGGGAAACAATGGAGAAAATCCCTTTTGGAGAATCTAAACTAAAAGATTGCATTGAAATAAAGGTGCGGATAATACCACTGCTATGCCTTGTAGGATAAACTTGTTTCTCTTGAAGATCGGACAGAAGGATCACTCGCCGTTGATCATATGTGGCTTCGGAAACATTCCCATTCATGATATGCACAACATTTTCAGTATGAGGTTCTCTTAGGCATAGTTGGCGAAGAAGATCATGAATTTTGCAAGTTATCATCCTTCCATTAACCCTTTGTGTACCAGTAAAAATTAGACTTCTATCAATTAACTCTTCTAGATACTCCTCAGCCACCAATTCTAACCTTTTATTGCTTCTTGCCTTTACTAATTGCTCGGCGATCCATAGCCTAATCAACTTGAAACATCAATCACTCTGTCTTCTGGAAAACCTCCAACATAGAGAAAACAAGCCCTCAAATGTTGGGGCAAGTAATTGTAGCTCAAAGAAAGAATGGATTGGCACTGTTCAGATACAGTACCAAAGAATGAGTTCAGATTTTCATCAACCTTCTTCCAATTTTCATGCCTTGGGTCTATTTTTCCAACAAGTCCAGCAACGACAACAACCGAGAGAGGTAATCCTTGACATTGTTTTACAATATGCTTCCCTACAAAAAATTAATTGCTATTTTTCCAACAAGTCCAGCAACGACAACAACCGAGAGAGGTAATCCTTGACATTGTTTTACAATATGCTTCCCTGTTACTTCCAAGTGAGGAGGACAGGGATCTTTATTGAATACCTCTTCAGTAAATAGATTCCAACTATCATCAAGACTTAGAAAGGACTTAACAATGAGGTGGAAAACCAGGACAACTGACATAATCAACAACATACTTGAGCCGAATGGTTAATAGAATTCGGCTTTTATTATCATCATTTGGAAATATTCTTTGCATTTGGTCCCAAGCATCAGTACTCCAAATATCATCTATGAAAATTAGAAATCTCCTACCCTTAACACCTCTATACACAACCTCCATTAGTTGATCATCACTCATTTCTTGATTGCTTCCCGTTGTAATTGAAGAGACAATTTCAAGAAGCATTTGTCTCTCATTGTACTCTTCGGATATGTTGACCCATGCATGTTTATCAAATCGAGAACGAATATATGAATCATCATAAACTTTTTTGACAAGAGTTGTCTTACCTATACCGGCCATACCAAAAATTGATATGACAGTAAACTCATCTGTTTGGGCAGTGAGGCGATCAAGTATGACGTTGTAATCATCCTCCATCCCAACAATAGCATTTTCCTCAATTGTAATTTTGTTTGGTGAGGGAGGTGTTGCTATTTCTGTAGATCTGCTTCCATGTTTGTTCAACTCGATCTGCATCACCTCTTTCCAGAGAGAATGAACATCTTCTTCCACGTTTAGCAATTCTTCCTCAAAGTATTTACAAGCCCTTTCTCTATTCTCTGTGCAATCTTCTAGAATGATGCTTCTTAAACTTGAATCAACTTTATCTTCTGCTTTGTATACTACATCTCTGATCCTCTTTTCTATAACCTTGAAATTGAAACTCGATAAATTAATTAATATTAAAAAGAATATATAACATGTGTAAGATTAAGATAATTACATACCTTAAGAGTTTCAATATCCTTGGTAGTGGTATCCTCAAGGAAAAGTTGCAGATCAGAAAGATTCTGATAGAGAGATTGAACATGCTGTTTGTTAGAACCCACACTTGGGCACGTGGATTAATTACGAACTTAGGATCAATGCAAGAGTAGTCTTACCTATACCGCCCATACCAAAAATTGGTATGACAGTTAACTCGTCTGTTTGGGCAGTGAGACGATCAAGTATGATGTTGAATTCATCCTCCATCCCAACAATTGTACTTTTATCTTGTGATGATAAGGAAGGTGTTGCTAATTCTGTAGATCTGCTTCCATGCTTGTTACACTCGATCTGCATCACCTCTTTCCTGAGAGAATGAACATCTTCTTCCACTTTTACCAATTCTTCCTCGAAGAGTTCACAAGCCCTTTCTCTATTCTCTGTGCAATCAGCTAGAATGATGCTACTTAGACTTGAATCAACTTTATCTTCTGCTTTGTATACTACATCTCTGATCCTCTTTTCTATAACCTAGAAATTGAAAATCGATAAATTAATTAACATTAAAAAGAATATATAACATGTGTAAGATTAAGATAATTACATACCTTAAGAGTTTCAATATCCTTGGTAGTGGTATCCTCAAGGAAAAGTTGCAGATCAGAAAGATTCTGATAGAGAGATTGAACATGCTGTTTGTTAGAACCCACACTTGGGCACGTGGATTAATTACGAACTTAGGATCAATGTTGCCGTTACTGGGAAATTATGAACTCAAGTGTGTGTACACCTATGAGGTATAGGAACTTATAAGTATCCAAGGTTGCATGACATTGTTTTTTTGAAGCACAAGAATTCTAGAACCTTACTAAGGGTTAAAATTATATTGGAGGAAATTAAGTGGAACCAAGGTGTTATTTCCTTATTAATTATATGTGTATGTTTATATATACATGAGGGCCTTAAGTCTTCAAGCAAAAATCCAAGGAACAAAAACATTTCCTTATTCAAGAACACTAGAACCTTCTCCCAATGCTCCTTCACCTTGCACCAAGATCATCATATATACATATACACATCCAATACTTGTTCAAGAAACCAAAATACCTTCCATTTCAACAAGACTTGAAGGATCAAAACATGGAAAATTCCAAAGCTACAGTAGCAACCCCTCTCGGGTTGCTACAGTGCTTTTGGTAAAATTGTTGGTTTCCATTCTCCTTCCAATTCCAAGCCTTCAAGCCTAGTGCATTGGGTCCCCCAAGCATCGTAGGGACAATAGTTCGTCAAGGAATCGAGTGGAAATTGTGAATTGGAGTTTTGAAGTCAATAAGCTCTTGTAAAGGTAAGTTATCATTTCACTTGTTTGAATTGAATTTGAGTTGTTAAATGAGTTGGTGGATGTTAAATGACTAGAATAACTAGGG
>DF365774.1:6701-17931 GCA_000787875.1 Solanum virginianum
TTGGCCAACCAACACCTCCACACTACTTAGGGGACTTAATATACCAAGCTTGTAGCATCAAAATAGTTGTAGAATCAAAAAATACAATTTTTTAAAAGTCACTGTAGCAACCCGAGAGGGTTGCCTTCTTGTTCTTGGTTTTGAGATTTTTTTTCTAAGTATGGGAACTTATCATCTTGTATAAGAAATGAGCTTAAATTTATAGATACATGGAAATTCCAAATATGGCCAAGTGTACCCCACTTGGCCTAATAGGAATACAACACCATTCAAGTGGGCCACCTCTAATTCCCTTCAAGGCCCCCAAGTCTTAAAAATTACACTCTGGTCCCCAAATTTTACCTACGAGATCCAATTAAGGACATGTAAAAATATAATTAAAGACACATAAGTCCTAACGACCCAAGTTTTAAGAATTCTACTTGAGTCCCAAACATTCAAATAACATCACTTTAGTCCCAAAGTTTTGAAGAATACTTCATTAGTACCGAATTTCATAATGGTTCCAATACACTACCATATGGGTTCTAACACAAAGTTGAGTTGAAAACTTCCTTACTAATTAAGTTTTGATATAAGCTTTTATAAAAGTTAATCCAATGACTTCTAAGTTTTTTAGATATGTTACGGTTTATAAGTAATTAAAATGCATCAAATGTGGGTATGGAGTCATAAAGAACCTCAAGTACAAAGCCAAGTTCAAACCTGTTAGGACCCGTATTATGGTGGAGTAGAACCATTACGAAATTTGGGGACTAGTATGACATTCTTGGAAAATTTGGGACCTAAGTGACATTATTAGAAAGTTTGGGGTCAAAATAGAATATTTAAAAGACATGTATGTGTATATATTTATATATATACACATGTACACATATGTAAGACTATTATTTAATTTTTTTCATAAAATGCTCTTCTTTAAACAAAGAAAAATCTAGAACCATTAATTAAGTTGTGGCCCCACTTAAATGGTGTTGTATACATATTGGTACATGTGTGAGGGTGGGGGACCAAGTTTATTTATACATACTAACCCTTTACTTCTTCCAAAACAAGAACAATCCTCCAAACAGTTAGAAAAAAAAGAGTTCTAAGAACACTCAAGCAACCCCTCTCGGGTTGCTACAGTGAATGCAAAAAATTTGCGTTTTTCGATGCTAGAATTATTTTGACACTACAAGCTGAATATATTGATTCCCCTAAGTAGTGTGGAGGCATTGGTTGGCCAAGAAAATACTTCATTTTACGATTTGGCGATTTGAATCCATTAAAGGGGTTTGAAACGTATGTGGATTTCTAGCTTTGTTTTATGTAAATTAAAGCTTGTATATGTGTGGGTATATGTTAAATTGAAAGGAAATCTTGAAAGAATTGCTTGTTAAAGTGAATTAGGAATAAGGAAGGTTAGGGTCGAGTTTCAAGTATGGATGTAAATAGTATTTCATTGTCTTGAAACTATGAAATTGTGTTTAGATGGCATGAATATGATACTTATAGGGTGCAAGAGGTATTGGAAGTTGGTTATATATATATTTGAAGTGTTGGTCGTATTGGAGTCCATGTATGCAATTAAATGTTATGTTTTAACGTTAAAGTATACGTTTGACGTTTGGGTGATGTAATACGGTTTTTGGAGTATATAGGAATGCTTGAATATGATAAATATGTATATAGATTGCATGCTTCCCTGTTTTGCATTTGTGATAAAAATGAAGTTCGTTAGTGAATTTAGTAAGGTTATGACCTTAGAAGGCTTGTTGTTGGTTGTTGGGTTGTTGTTGTTATTGTTCATGATGAATTGGAGTCGAGATGGGTTCTCGGGTGGTCTAGTTTAAGGGAAAGTGTTGGCAAAATTTTTATAAAATAAGGGGAAAACTTGGGATTTAAGGCCCGTGAAGGATCTTAACCAATCATGAGCGTTATTGTGATTATTGTAGATATTGGACGTCTGGAAGAGTAATTCGGATTGGCTTGACATTGGGGATAGTTTGATGAAGAAAGAGAGGTATGTAAAGCATTATCCTATGGTATGACTTAGTTATAAATTGCTAGTGTTGTAAGTTTGGAGGGTCCTTTCCTTTTTCACTTCGAGCTTAACTAGGTCCTTTGTTCGTTCTTGATATTTTTTTAAAGAAATTAGTTCTATCCTAACTCTTATGAACTTAAAGTTGGTAAGTGGTGAAAGTATGAAATGTTTGATAAGTGTGAAACAATATATATTCCTAGCACTATGAAAAAGATAAACACCCGTAATTTTGACATAAAGCCCGAATTGCCTTAAAAGCTATTTTACAACATTTATAATAGTTTGTAAGATCTCTTTCTTGAAATTTGACAATTCTAAAAGAATTTAAGACATATAATATATTATCTTTCAAACAAGAAGGTTTACTACTCTTTTGGGATTTTTGATAATGGTTTTGTGCATATCGTTCTCATGACTTTATTCGTGCCTATTATGACCTCTTTCACTGGTCCTGGGCCAGTTGTTGTCATACGTACTATACTATATATACATATACTCTGAAGTAAGATGGATACACCAGGTTGGTTTGCCCATGGGCCGACTTTGATTAGTTTGGAGGCATAAGGAGCTGGGCTAGGGGTATGTTACCATTATGACATGTGAGTGCTGGCCCACAGTTCACCCCGGCTCACGTGAGTGCTGGGCCATAGTTTGCCTCGGCTCATTTATTACTATCATGTCATTTTTGTATTATGATACGTGAGTACTGGGCCATAGTTCGCCTCGGCTCGCCTATCCTACATTTGTGGTTTGTGTTGGAGGCTTCAGAGATTTGAACATTCTAGTGTGAGGCCATGGTATGGAGCGAGTTTGGAGGTCGCCATCATTCCTATACGTTATGTATTAATTTGAGATTTTGGACAAAGAAATATTTTCTAATATCTGCATATGTGTTTGACTACTATACCTCCGTTGGTCTGTCACTCTCGTTATATTTTATACTTTCTGCATTACATATTTGGTACGTATTTTGTACTTACCCCCTTTCTTCGGGGCTGCATTTCATGCCTACAGGTGTAGACACACAGAGTAGCGGGCCGCCAGCTTAGGATCTCTGTCCATCATTCGAAGAGCTCCTTTGCTTCGGAGCAGTATTTGGTATATATATACTTATTTTTTTATATTCTATTATGTCCATTTGAGGGAACGACGGGGCCCTGTCCTATCTTCGAATTCTGTCAATTTGTATAGAGGTTTGTGGACGCCTGTGTGTATGGAATTTGGTAATTTGTATAGTTATGTACATATGTTTGCATGTTGGGCAGTTTAACCGTAGTGGTGACCTTGTCGGCCCGCATAGATATATACATACTTGTATTGTATGCTGGGACATTTCTATATGCATGTGGATAGTCAGTAAAACAAAGAAAACTCTACCAAAATTTTTGTAAATATGTTGGTCACTATAATTGGAATCTGGCTTAGTAGTTGTGTCTGGGTTAGATATGCCACCGAGGAAGGCACTAGCTGCCCACAGGGGTAGGTATGCAGCAGCGGGTGGGGCCCGATGAGGTTGGGGAGCTATTAGGGCTCGTGATCAGCCGGAGCCAGAGATTGTAGCCTCGATAGCGCGTTTAGTTACTCCACCAACTCTAGAGGTGCGAGTGCCAGAACCTCCAACCCCTCAGTCAGGTGCAGAGATCGGGGAGCTGAGGGAGGCAGTGCAGTAATTAACTCAGCTGGTGGCACGTCAAGCCCACAGGCAGAAGGTTGGAAGTAGTCAGGCAGCCCGTCGAGACAGTTCCTGAGCTCATGATTTTTTGGCATGTGGACCACCAGAATTCTTTAGGTCCAAACCTTCAAAAGACCCTCAGGAGTTCGTGAGATGTATACATCGGACATTAAGGGTGATTGGAGCATCCGAGGTAGAATCTGTAGAGTTGGCATCCTATTGGCTGCATGATGTTGCGGCAAATTGGTGCGAGTTATGGCTGCTATCCAGAGGTGAGGGTGCCTCGCCTGCTGTTTGGGGAGAATTCACTGAAGCATTCCAGGCTCACTTTTTACCTCCAGAAATCAGATGTACCAGGGAGGATAGGTTTCTAATGCTGAGATAGCGGGGCTGGTCTGTTCGAGAATACAACTTGGAATTTGATTTATTAGCTCGGTATGCACCTGCACATGTTTCTAGCATGACAAACCGTATGCATCAATATATTATGGGGCTGGATTCATAATACGTTGATAGTTGTTTGGTGATGGCTGCCCAACCTGGGATGGATATTGCCCGCATTCAGGCCCATGCCCAGGGCATAGAGGATCGTCGTCGAGGACGCCAGGCTGACAGGGCAGACAATAGAGGCCCGTTTAAGAGGGCTAGGTCATCCGGTTTAGCAGCAGATTTCTAGGGTAGGCAGTCTCAGCAGCAGGAGAGTGGGCATCCTCCATAACCGGTACGGAGCACACCTTCGCAGCCCCAGTAGGAGACCAGCTAGTACTAGTCAGTCAGGGGCAGAACCGGGTCCCAGTAGCTGGCCAAGATTTTCCATGCCCCTATGTCTGCATTGCGGGAAATGACACCTGGGGGAGTTTTTTTGTACGATAGGTGCCTATTTTATTTGTGGCCATCAGGGCCACCGGATGCGGGATTATCCTGATAGAGTTGGTGTAGAGGGGATAGCCTAGACTTCCGGCGCAGTCGGAGCTTTTTCTTCTTCTTCAGTGGCTATGCGCCCTACGGGGTGAGGTACTTTAGTGGCAGCAGGTCATGGCAGAGGTCATGGTGGAGCTCCAGGTTGTAGCGGTCCTTCGAACCGCATCTATGCTCTAGCTAGCCAATAGGACTAGGACGCATCACCTAATGTTATTACAGGTACATTATTTATTTGTTCTCAAGCTATGTATATGTTGATTAATCCTGGTTCTACCTTGTCATACATTTCTCCATTGGTTGCTTGTACAATTAATGTACAGTCAGAACCGATAGAGCCTTGTGAAGTTGTGACACCGTTAGTTGAATCCATTATTATTAGCAGAGTTTATAGAAATTATTCGGTATTGGTATGTGACCACTGTACTTAGGTTGACTTGATAGAGCTGGATATGATGGACTTTGATGTAATTATGGGCATGGGTTGGCTAGCGTCTTGCTATGCTAAAGTTGATTGCCAAAAGAAGTTAGTCTAATTCCAGTTTCCAGGAGAGTCAATTCTTGAATGGTCAGGTAATATGGCAATGCCGAAGGGTAATTTTATTTCATACGTCAAGGCCAGTAAGATAATCAGAAAGGGGTGTCTCTATTACCTGGTTCAGGTGCATAACTTGAATGTTGAGCCTTCGACTCTCCAGTCCATTCCCATAGTTAATGAGTTCCTGGATGTATTTTCGGATGAACTTCCCGTTCTTTCTCCCGAGCAGGAAGTGGAGTTTGTTATCGATTTATTGCCTGACACTTAGCCTATCTCGATCCCTCCGTACGGAATGGTGGTAGCTGAACAAAAAGAATTAAAGGATCAGTTGAGGGATTTCTTAGAGAAAGGCTTTATTCAGCCTAACACCTCACCCTGGAGTGCTCTGGTATTTTTCGTAAGGAAAAAGGATGGGTCACTGCGGATGTGTATTGACTACCGGCAGCTGAATAAGGTAACTATTAAGAATAAATACCCCCTCCTCAGGATTGATGATCTGTTTGATCAGTTGCAGGGAGCTAGGTGTTTCTCGAAAATAGACCTGCGATCGAGTTATCATCAGGTACAGGTGCGAGAGAAAGATATCACTGAAACAACATTCAGAACCTGATACGGGCATTATGAATTTCGAGTTATGTCTTTTGGGCTAAAAAATTCTCTAACTGTGTTCATGGACCTTATGAATCGAGTGTTTAAACTATTCCTGGATGTGTTTGTGATTGTAGTCATTGATGATATACTAGTTTATTCTCGGTCTGAGGAGGATCATGCGGATCATCTGAGAACGGTCCTTGGCACTCTTCCCCACCAAAATTTATACGCTAAATTCTCAAAATGTGAATTCTAGCTATCTTCAGTGGCATTCTTGGGCCATGTTATAGGAGCTGACGGCATTCGGGTGGATTTCCAGAAAATTAAGGCCGTAAAGAATTGGCCTAGGCCTACGACGCCAACTGAGGTACATAGCTTTTTGGGGTTAGCTGGTTATTACAGGAGATGTAGAGAAATTCACTTCTATTGCAGCACCTTTGACAAGGCTAATGCAGAAAGGGGCGAAGTTCCAATGATCCGATGCTTGTGAGCACAGCTTTCAGCTATTGAAGAAAAAATTGATTACAGCTCCAGTTTTGACTTTTCCTGAAGGTACAGATGGGTACGTGGTTTATTGTGATGCTTCCTGTGTAGGTTTGGGGTGTGTATTAATGCAGTATGGCAAAGTGAAAGTCTATGCCTCCCAGCAGCTTAAGAAGCACGAGCAGAATTATCCTACCCATGATTTGAAGTTAGCTGTGGTGATCTATGCTTTGAAAATTTGGAGACATTATTTGTATGGTATTCATATTGATATTTATGCATATCACAGAAATCTCCAGTACATATTTAAGCAGAAAGAACTGAACTTACGGCAGCGGCAATGGTTAGAATTTCTGAAAGATTATGATATTGATATTCTTTACCATCCAGGAAAACCTAATGTGGTAGCAGATGCACTCAGTCGTAAGTCTTTGGGCAGTTTAGCTGACACACCTTCAGATAAGGAGGAGATAGTTCATGACATTCAATAGTTATCTAGCTTAGGAGTTTGTCTGGCAGATTCTGGCGATATAAGGGTTTCTGTTTGAGGTACAGCTGAATCTTCTATTGTATCACAGATTAAGCAGTATCAATACGAAGATCCTATCTTAGTTTGATACAGATACATAGCCCTGGAAAGGGGATAGACCCCGTTCGAGCTCTCCCCTAAAGGAACTTTATTATTCAGAGGCAGGTTATGTGTACCAGATATTGCAGGGTTGCGGCGATAGATTTTGGGCGAAGCATACTATGCCCATTATTCTATTTATCATGGATCGACAAAAATATACCATGACCTCAGATGCTTGTACTGGTGGGATAGCATAAAGCGAGATATAGTAGAATTTGTTGCTCAATACCCAAACTATCAGCAGGTGAAGATAGAGCATCAGAAGCCTGGTGGGTTATTGTAGGAAATGGAGATATCAATGTGGAAGTAGGAGATTATCAATATGGACTTTATTACAGGCTTGCCTCGCACTCATTGAAGGTATGACTCTTTTTGGGTTATTGTTGATAGGCTAACAAAATCAGCTCATTTTCTTCAAGTCCGGACTACCTACTCCGTGGAGGACTATGACAGATTATACATCAGGGAGATTGTGCGCCTTCATGGTATTCCCATATCCATTATCTCCTACAGTTGCGCCCAATTTGTGGTGAATTTCTGGCGGTCATTTCAAGTAGGTTTGGGGACGCAGGTGAGTCTCAGGCAGCATTCCATCCCCAGTCCGATGGTCAAGCCGAGCATACTATCCAGATACTAGAGGAAATGTTACGAGCTTGTGTGATTGATTTCTGAGTTAGCTAGGATGAATATTTATAGTTGATTGAATTTGCATATAATAACAGCTATCACTCCAGCATTCAGATGGCACCGTATAAAGCGTTGTATGGTAGGAAGTGTCGATCACCAATTGGTTGGTTCAATGTGGGCAAGACTGAATTGATTCGACCAGACGTGATCCAGTAGGCGGTAGATAAAGTAAAACTCATTCAGGAAAGGTTATTAGCAGCCCAGAGTCGATAGAATTCTTATGCATATAACCGCCGGCGACCGTTAGAGTTTCAAGTTGGAGACTGGGTATTCCTGAAAGTATCACCTACGAAAGGTGTTATGAGATTTAGTAAGAAAGGGAAGCTCAGTCTAAGGTACATTAGCCCATACCAGATCATCCACAGAATAGGCAAGGTAGCCTACGAATTAGAGCTGCCAGCTGATTTAGGAGGAGTAAACTTGGTATTTCATGTTTCTATGCTTCGTAAGTGCATTGGTGATCCTTCCAGAATTTTTTTAGTGGATGATATTCAGGTTACTGAGGAGCTGAATTATCAAAGTAGAATATTTAAAAGAGATGTATGTGTATATATTTATATATATACACATGTACACATATGTAAGACTATCATTTAGTTTCTTTCATAAAATGCTCTTATTTAAACAAAGAAAAATCTAGAATAATTAATTAAGTTGTGGCCCCACTTAAATGATGTTGTGTTCCTATTGGTACATGTGTGAGGGTGGGGGACCAAGTTTATTTATACATACTAACCCTTTACTTCTTCCAAAACAAGAACAATCCTCCAAAGAGTTAGAAAAAAAAAGTTCCAAGAACACTCAAGCAACCCCTCTCGGGTTGCTACAGTGAATGCAAAAAAATTGCATTTTTCGATGCTACAATTATTTTTATGCTACAAGATGAGTATGTTGAGTCCCCTAAGTAGCATGGAGGCATTGGTTGGCCAAGAAAACACTTTGTTTTATGACTTTTTCGATTTGAATCCATTAAAGGGGGTTTGAAAGGTATGTGGATTTCTAGCTTTGTTTTATGTAAACTAAAGCTTGTATATGTGTGGGTATATGCTAAATCGAAAGGAAATCTTGAAAGAATAGCTTGTTAAAGTGAATTGGGAATAAGGAAGGTTAGGGTCAAATTTCAAGTATGGATGTAAATAGTATTATATTGTCTTGAAACTTTGAAATTGTGTTTAGATGGCATGAATATGATCCTTATGGGGTGCAAAGAGGTATGGGAAATTGGTTATATGTATATTTGAAATGTTGGTCATATTGGGGTCCATGTATGTAATTAAATATTATGTTTTAACGTTGGAAGTATACGTTTGACATTTGGGTGATGTAATACGGTTCTTAGAGTATATAGGAGTGCTTGAATATGATAAATATGTATATAGAATGCATTCTGCCCTATTTTGCAATTATGATAAAAATGAAGTTCGTTAGTGAATTTAGTAAGGTTATGGCCTTGGAAGGCTTGTTGTTGGTTGTTGGGTTATTGTTGTTGTTGATGATGATGAATTGAAGCCGAGATGGGTTCTCAGGGTGGTCTAGTTTAAAGGGAAGTGATGGCGAAATTTTTATAAAATAAGGGGAAAACTTGGGATTTAAGGCCCATAAAGGATCTTAACTAATCATGAGCGTTATTGTGATTATTGTAGATATTAGACGTCCGAAAGAGTAATTCAGATTGGCTTGAGTATCTTTCGAACAAGAACGTTTACTGCTCTTTTGGGATTTTTGATAATGGTTTTGTGCATATCGTTCTCATGACTCTATTTGTACCTATTATGACCTCGTTCACTGGTTATCAGGCCGGTTTTTGTCGTGCGTACTATACTATACATATATACATTCTAAATTAGGCTGGATAAGGCAGGTCAATTTGCCCACGGGCCGGCTTTGCTTAGTTGGAGGCATAAGGAGCTGGGCTGGGGGTATATTGGCATTATGACGTGTGAGTGTTGGGCTATAGTTCACCCCGGCTCACGTGAGTGTTGTACCATAGTTCGCCTTGGCTCACTTATCACCATCATGTCATTTCTGCATTATGATACGTGAGTGTTGGGCCACAGTTCGCCTTGGCTCGCCTATCCTATGTTTGTGGTTTGTGTTGGAGACTTCAGAGATTTGAACATTCTGGTCTGAGGCCGTGGTATGGCATGAGTTTGGAGGCCGCCATCATTTCTGTACACAATGCATTAATTTGAGATTTTGGACAAAGAAATATTTTCTAATATCTGCATATGTGTTTGACTACTATACCTCTGTTGGTCTGCCACTCTCATTATATTTTGTACTTTCTGCTTTACATATTCGGTACGTATATCATACTGACCCCCCTTTCTTCGGGGGTTGCATTTCATGCCCGCAGGTACAAACGACAGAGTAGTGGGCCACCAGCTTAAGGTCTCTGCCCACCGTTCGAAAAGCTCCTTTGCTTCAGAGCAGTATTTGGTATATATATATATATATATATATACTTATTTCTTTATGTTGTATTATATCCATTTGAGGGTACGGCGGGGCCCTGTCCCATCTTCGGATCCTGTCGGTTTGTATAGAGGTCTGTGGATACCTGTGTGTATGGGATTTTGTAATTTGTATGGCTATGTACGTATGTTTGTATGTTGGGCGGTTTAACCGCGGCGGTGACCTTGTCGGCCTATATGGATATATATATATATATATATATATATATATATATATATATATATTTATATTTTATATTAAATGTTCATACTATTCATTTCAGATGACATATATGTAATTAATATAAATATGATATACTCTTTGTCTCATTTTATGAAGCACCCTTTGAGTATACTAGAATGTTTCTGTATGCAGGTGGGTAGTCAGTAAAATGAAGAAAACTCTGTCAAAATTTCTATAAATACGTTGGTCACTATAATTGAAATCTGGCTTAGTAGTTGTGTGTGGGTGCCCCAATCGGCCACTAATCACGGCCCACGGGGTTAGGTCAAGACAAAACCAACTATATCGACTAAAATTCTGCAAGTGCTCATGTAAGGATCAATTTTAAACAATCATATTTTTCAGCATAAAAATAAATAAATGGTCCATGACTTGTCAAATTAAAGGTCTATGAGTCCTCTTTCCAATGCCACAAAGTTTGTCTAAATCTAATTTTGAATAAAATGTTATGGCCATTTTACTAGAGCATATATGGACTAGACAACTCACCAAGCTAGGGTCAATTCGTCGACTTGCATCACCAATTAAGCTCGCTGAATTGATTTGAAAACCTTCAGAAACTGTTACTCTAGGTGATGAAGCTCTCATTCGACTTATCAATTGGGTCGGCGATGGAACCTCTTGATCGTGATTTTAGCCAAGCAAACTCATTAAAAGATCATTTTTTTCATTTTGCTAATTTCCTTTTTATTTTTAAAAAGATATTTTTGATCTTTTATCCTCAATTAACTTCCTTAGTCCATCATATAAGTTAACAAAATTCATATACCAATAGAAAACTCTCAAAATTCTTAAATTTTCCTTTTCTAAAACTCAAGAAATTTAAAAAAGAGATTTCTCCAATATATTTTAGAAAATATTTTTTATTTTTGGCTAGAAATTAGAAAATAAATTTTTGTCCAAAAATTAAAATTTGATAATAGATTCGAGATCTGACCCTGACATTTGAAATAAAATACAATACTAGTGAAACAATATATGTTCCTA
>DF365771.1:0-10213 GCA_000787875.1 Solanum virginianum
CACTTGAGGATATGCTTAAGGCTTGTGTATTACAGCTTAAGGATAGTTGGGATGATAATCTTCGATTGATTGAGTTTGCCTATAACAATAGCTATCATTTTAGCATTGGTATGGCTCCTTGTGAGGCCCTCTATGGTAGACATTGTAGATCACCGGTTGGGTGGTTTGAGGTTGGAGAGGTGGCTCTGTTGGGATCATATCTAGTTATAGAGGCTCTTGATAAGGTTAGGATGATTAGAGAAAGGTTGAAAATAGCCCAAAGTCGCCAAAAGTCCTATGCCAATGTGAGGAGAAGGGATCTTGAATTCCAAGTTGGTAATTGGGTTTATTTGAAGGTGTCACCCATGAAGGGTGTGGTTCGAATTGGTAAAAAGGGCAAGTTGAGATAAAGTTTGTGATTAGGTTTATTTGAAGGTTTCCCCCATGAAGTGTGTCATTCATTTTGGTAATAAGGGAAAGTTGAGTCCAAGATATGTGGATCCTTATAGAGTAATGAGGAGGATTGGCATGGTACCTTATGAGTTGGAATTGCCTTGTGAAATGGAATTGGTTCATCCGGTCTTCCATGTGTCTATGCTGTGGAAGTGTGTGGGTAACCCTAATGCTTTTGTGCCTCTTGATGTTGTGGGGGTGGTTGAAGATAACTTGACATATGAAGAGATTCCAGTGTTGATCTTGGATAGACAAGTGAAGAGGTTGAGAAACAAGGATGTTGCTTCCGCTAAGGTCCTTTGGAGGAATCAACAAGTCGAAACTGCTACATGGGAGGCCGAAGCAGACATGGAAAAATGATATCCTTATCTTTTCCATCCTACTCAAGCCTAAGGTACTAATTCTAAGTCTTCTATGTGATTTCATGTCTCATGTTCCAGCCCCTAAGTCATTTGCATGTATTCATGTTTATATTGACAAAGTTCATTTTCATTTTACTCTTATGTTGAGATTTGAAAATGATGTTTAAGTACATTGTTGCATTCTTGTTAGGGATGATTTAACCATGATTACTCTTCTCATATACGTTTCTTTGACATTCAGGGATGAATATTCCCAAGGGGAAGATATTGAAACGACCCCAAAAAGTACCCAAAAATGTGTCACAAAAGCGCCCGAAATTGTGAATTCCATATATCTCTAAATTCATACGTGATATCAAAAATTTGACTTCATATTCTTGTTCAGGGGGTCAAATTAAGTGGGAAATGGGCGCCCGAAATTGTAAATTCCATATATCTCTAAATTCATACGTGATATCAAAAATTTGACTTCATATTCTTGTTCAGGGGGTCAAATTAAGTGGGAAATGGGTCTGACCTCGATTTAAGAGCAACTGTAGCAAAATTTGACAATTGCAAAAATGCAATTTCCAGTGTGCATCGGCGCCCCTGGCGCAATGCGCCAAGGGCGTGCTACAGTGTAAATTTTTTCTTATTTTTCTATCTCGATCTAAGACTTTGGAGTCTTGGGCCTAAGAGTTCCCATACGCGAAAATGTCTCATATCATTCAAGACATTCCTAAATACTCTCTCAAACATTTAGACAATATTTCACCTCCAAATTTTAAGTCCCAAAACTCATCTGGATCTTAATGTTCTCATTCATGCTTCAAGTCTCCATCTCCAATCTTTTTTAAGAATTCTCCAAAGTCAAGGTATATGGATTTCTTTCATGGGTTTGTTTCATCCATGATGTCCAAACTTTCTTTACCTAAAATTGCATGATTTAAAGTTGATTTACTCACGTGTCTTACTTATTATGAATTTCACTGCACACTATGTTGGGGTTTCATGAATTTATGATTGCTTTAGCATGTTTTGAGCTATAAATCTAAGATATATAGGGAGATTTGATGAAGGGTTTTGATGTATATTGCTTGAGGGTATTACCAAGTATCTATTGATGGTGTGACGCCCAAAGTGCCATTAAGGTGGACTAAGGGTTTTGATGTATATTGCTTGAGGGTATTACCAAGTATCTATTGATGGTGTGACGCCCAAAGTCCCATTAAGGTGGACTAGCACCCATTTCTGACAAGGCTCGGAAGAACCAATATATAACCATGCACTTGCTATGAACATTATAAGGGGTTTTTCGTTAAGGTAGACTGGCACCTATTGCCGACAAGGCTCGGGAGAACTAACATATAACCATATAAGGCTCGGAATAACCAACATATAACCATATAAGGCTCGGGAGAACCAACATATAACCATGCACTTGCTATGAACATTATAAGGGATTTCCATGTTCAGCATGCATTAAAGAAGGTAGATAATGATAACAAGCCAAAAGAAAATGCATGTGACTAGGCCGTTGGAGTCGTAATGTCTAAAGTACAAGATGTGACCACACTTTAATTTACATAGTCTATAAAGCCTCTAGATAAGGAACAGTATCAGAAAAGGGTCGGGACAGGCCCCGCCTCATGACTAACTATACAATATAAAAATATAAGCTCTAGCACATAAATCCCCGAAGCAACCTAGAGCTTAATAACAACAACTGGATATCCTATACTCCTACTGGGGAGATCTACTAGCACCTGTACCTGCAGTATGAAATGCAGGTCCCATGTAAGGAACATCAGTAGAAATAAGAGACCACCTTTAGTCATACTGTAGAATCGTGTACTTTATGTCCTTTTTATTACTTTACCTTTCTTTACTGTATAATCTGTGCACAATATATAATACAATGATCAGCTTATCAGTAGTAAATCAATATAGGGATCCACCCATGCTAGGCTTTCCTTTCACCCCTGGGATACCCCCCGTAATATGGGATCAACCCATGCTAGGTGATTCTTCCACCTTGGGATACCACCCATCAATAAGCAACTTACTTTATTTTTATTTATCTTTGAGATGATTCTTTTGGTGGTTGTAATATTGGAGCTATAGAACCATAAATATAGCATGTGACACGTAAATAATCATGCAAGACAATACCATAATAAAAAGAGTAGGTTACATAGATAATGAGATGCATAGGAAATGAAATAACTCATGAACTTTATTGGCAACAAGATCCCAAATATCTTGGTATCCAAGTTGTATGTAGATTTGAAAATAACTATGTATGGGAGCATATGAACATGTAAAAGAGTGGAAACATGGTTTTTATCTTTGTCGGAGTTGGTAAGTGCCTTTATGTGCTAAGGAAGAATCTAGATTTCATGCCAAGTAATACGAAATCGAGTAGCCTTACGTACCTCGTTGTACCACCTCGCTATTACCTCAAAATAACCTTACTTTCCTCAAATATTTATCTACAATTGAGTATCTGAATAAACTAGTATTAGTAGCTAATAAATATATCTTGGCAACCTAATCTCATAATAAAAACAACGCACAGACAACAAGCATGTAAATATCAACTCGAGCGTATTCTTTAAACCTTTCTGCCTCTAATCATATTTTCTAATTCACATTCTCATATACACATCATGTGCTGCATGTTTTAATGTTATAACAGTCTCACAACAGCCCGCAAAGCACAATAAATAACAATTATACACAACATGCAAATAGGCAGCATCACATTATGCCCCTTCGCTAGATTTTGACGTCAACAATTCCAAACCTATACTAACTTCAACGAAATTGTTCCCACCATATTTACACATGAAAATAGTCCCAAAACAGTCCAATAATAGTTCTAAAGTATATGGATAACATGAAACAACAATCTCCAATTATCAATCCACAAGTTCCAACTACGAGCACAATTACGATATTATATACGAACTCATTTTTGCGGAAGCTAAAAATGGTACAACAACCTTAATACATCATTACAGAGCTAAATCTTATCAAAAACAACAACTTCCCTTCATAATTAAGCCAACCAAGAAGAGAAAAGTTTCCAAATAAACAAGAAAAGTGTACAACAACCTTTGGAACACATGCTGTCCAAAATTTTAGCACAAGTATAAGCAGCCTAGTTCTCTTGTTTTTCATGAAAAACCCATACTAAACACATAGGTATCTTTACTTACCTATACCTTTAAGGTGTAGGGTTTCTCCAAGAACCCTAAAAGTCTCTTGTGGCTGCTTTGCAAGGTTAAGAAGGAGTAGAGAGAAAGCTTTGAAAAATCTGATTGTTTTCTAAGTTGAAATGGCTTAAAGGTGCTACTTTTAAGCCCTTTTAAAGGGACAAGTTTGGCGAATTTCTTGTGTATTTTAAACCTTATATTATCAAGGTGGTGATGCAGCAACTTGGCCCTAAATGGGTTTAGACTTGATGGGCCTTGGTTGCCCACTTTTCTCTTTTTTCTTAACTTAATTTAGGCCCAAATTGTCAAGTGGGTTGTGATGTACTTGGGCCCTTTTATTATTCATTTTGGGTTGTAAATATTTTCCATTTACAATGCTAAAACATAGGCTAAAGTTACACCCTTAACATGGACTTTGTTCATTATTGGACTTGGACAGATTCGGCGTCAGGCCTCGTCTCCGTCTAGCTAGCAAATTTAATCTAAGCAAGTATGTGACTCACCTGCTAGCTTCCTAAGTCTTACAAGCACCTCACTTTTTTCACTTCGCTTAAGGCTGTAATCTCCTCAATTCGACTTAAAACTTATCACACTCGACCCTTTTAAGCGTTAGACGTACATATCGCCCTCTAATTTGAGATTCAAGCACTTTTAAAAATGGGAACTAATTTGACCAAGCCATATCGTGTTTCATATGCATAGGACTAGTACACGTAGTATGTAGTATGCTGCATCATCCCCCCTTAAGAACCAATTCATCCTCGTATGTTAGCATAACTGGATAGCTTAACCAAGTTCAAACCTTTACGTAAATAGACTTTTGACAATGCAATAAAAATTCAAACACACGTACCTATTAATGCCCCAATTCTATATGTGGATTTCCTCTTTAGCTTTAAATAATTAAGGGTACTTACATCTCATCACTTCCTCAACCTCTCATTTTATCTCTTCTGCTTGCTGGTTCCTCCAAAGTGCTTTTATTAAAGCTATTTCTTTATTTCTTAGCTTCTTAACTTGATGATCTAGAATAGCAATATGCACCTCTTCATAGGTGAGATCTTTTGTAACCTGCACATCTTCAATAGGAGTGATGCAGGATGGGTCACTTATGAATTTTCGAAGCATATAGACATGAAAAATAGGATGAACCATTGAAAGCTCTTGGGGTAGCTCTAGTTCATAATAACCTGCCTGAACCTTTTAATAGTTTTATATGGCCCAATGTAACGTGGGCTCAATTTTCCCTTCTTTCCAAATCTCATAAAACCTTTCATTAGGGACACCTTAAAGAATACCTAATCCCTTACTGAGAATTCTAGTCCTCTCCTCCTAGCATCCACATATGATTTGTGACGATTTGGGTTGTTTCTAGCCACTGTTATATTACCCTAACTTTTTTCATGGCTTGTTATACTAGATGTGGCCCAAGTAAGGTGGTTTCACCCACTTTAAACCATCCAATTTGCGACCTATATTTTCTTCCATATAAAACTTCATAAGGTGTCATCTTAATGCTTGAGTGGTAGTTATTATTATAGGCAAATTCAATAAGTGACAAATGGTCCACTAACTACTTTTAAAGTCTAATGAACAAGCTCGAAACATATCTTTACGTGTTTGAATAGTGCATTCTGCTTGACCGTCTGTCTGAGGGTAAAAAGTTGTACTCAAATTCACTTGTGTCGCTAAGCTCCTTTAGAAGGACTTCCAAAACTTTGCAGTGAATTGAGCTCCCTGATTAGATATAATAGAGATTAGGACCCCATGTAGCCTGTCTATCTCTTTGAGTTATAACTTTGCATACTTTTCAGATATAGAATCACTCTTAACCGGCAAGAGGTATGCTGACTTTGTGAGTCTATCAACTATTACCCATATGGAGTCAAACTTCTTATATGAGCAAGGCAACCCAGTAATAAAATCCATATTGATCATGTCTGACTTCCATGTTGGAAGCTCTATACACTACATATAACTCCCGGCTTTTGGTGCTCTACTTTGACTTGTTGGAAATTCGGACATTAAGCCACAAATTCTGCAAGGTCCTTTTTCATGCCTCCCCACTAAAACATTCCCTTTAGGTCATGATACACTTTAGTTGATCCTGGATAGATGGAATATCTTGAATGATGGGCTTCTTCCATTATCCTCCTTCTTAGCCCATTACTATGAGGCACACATAATCTATTTTGGCAATACAGTACTCCATTTTGTGTAAGTTCAAAGCCCTTCATCGTATCTGACTCACTTTTTACTTAAGCCATTATGGAACAGGATCCTCGAACTGCCTTTCTTTCAACTCCATTACTAATGAAGACACTGCGGCATTATGCACAACAACCTCTTCCTTTGGAGTTTAAAAAAGGTAAACTCCCAAATTGGTTAGTTGACGTATATCTTTAGCGATTCCTTGATTTCTCATGGTCTGGTCATGAATATTCATGATTGCCTTACAACTCAGAGCATCGGCTACCATATTTGCTTTCCCCGGATAGTATAATATATCAACATCATAATCCTTTATTAGCTCTAGCCATCTCCGCTATATTAAATTTAGGTCTTTCCGCTTAAAGTGTACTACAAACTCTTATGATTAGTATATATATCAACGAGAACCCCATACAAATAGTGGCACCATATTTTCAGAGCAAACTCAGCCGCTGCTAGCTCAAGATCATGTATTGGGTAGTTTTTCTCATGTGGTCATAATTGTCTAGAGGCATAAGCAATTACCCTACCATGATATGCCAGTACACATCCTAAGCCAACTCCTGAAGCATTGAAATACACTGCATACCCCTCAGTGCCTTCTGGAAGTATTAGCACAGGTGCATAAGTTAACCCACGTTTCAACTCATAGAACCTCCTTTCACATGGATCATTCCATTAGAACTTAGTTTCCTTATGTGTCAACTTTGTTAGAGGTGCAGAAATAGAGGAAAAACCTCAACAAACCTCCTGTAATAACCAGCCAACCCTAGGAAGCTTCAAACTTCAGTGGATGTTGTTGGCCTTGGCCAATCTTTCACAGCCTCTATCTTTTGTGATTCAATCCTTATTCATTCATCAGATACAACATGACCCAAGAATGCTACTGATTTTAATGAAAATTCACATTTAGAAAACTTGGCATACGACTATCGATCACGAAGAAATTGAAACACATATCGTAAGTGATTTGCATGGTCCTCTTCTGATCTTGAATATACCAAAATATCATCTATAAATACTATCATGAACACATCCAAGAATGGCTTGAATACCCCATGGTCCTCTTCTGATCTTGAATATACCAAAATATCATATATAAATACGATCAATGAACACATACAAGAATGGCTTGAATACCTTGTTCATCAGATCCATAAAAACTGTTGGTGCATTCATTAGCCCAAATGACATAACGAGAAATTCAAAGTGACTATAGCGTGTTCTGAAAGCTGTCTTTGGTATATCTTTTTCCTTTACCCTCACTTGGTGATAACCTGATCTCAAATCAATTTTTGAAAAGAATTTGGCACCCTATAACTGATCAAAAACATCACCAATCCTGGGTAGGGGGTATTTGTTCTTAATTGTCACCCTATTCAATTGTCGATAGTCGATACACATTCTTAAGTTGCCATTTTTTTATATACAAATAACCCATAGGGACACACTAGGTCTTATAAAACCCTTCTTCAATAAGTCTTTTAACTACTCTTTCAATTCACGTAATTCTTTAGAGGTCATTTTATATAGAGGGATGGAAATAGGCTGAGTGTTTATTTGATGTTCACGCTCCCATAAGAAAGTAGTCGCTATCAGTAATTAACCTAACCAAAGGTTAGGGTCGAATCCACAAGGAATACAGGGCTTGACTACAAGAATTCACTATCAATCATTTTGAGTATATATGACTAAAATCTCTAAATGGCTGGGAGGGTTGTGATTTAAGAACTAAAATAAAAATAAACACTATACTATTATCTAAAGAAACACTCAAATATAGGGACAACTTGGGAAAATTTTACGTATTGACAATTTCTCAATATCTTGTTCATTCGCAACAAAATATTTTCTTTGTGCGTCTTCTGTTCCCTATGGTTTGTTGACTCGATTACCCTAGATAACATAACTATAATTGGGAATTTGCATGCAGGACGATAAATTTGGTTCTTCCAGCCCTCTTGTGAAGGTAAAAGTTGAATTTCGCCATGGTGCTTGGTTAGCAACCATGGTGTGCCAACTAACCATTACCAATTGTCCTAGTCAACCTCACCTTGGTTAGGTTTAGTTAATTAGATGAGAATAAATCAATCAAAGTTTTTCATCTACTTCCCTTTTCCTATTCGTCACTACCTTGGTCGAGATCGTAATAGTAGGCAGAGTTTGGTATTGGCCACCACCAAGCTACAATCAAAATGAAGAAAAATAAATAATACATGCAAAACCCCATTCAAAGAAATGCAATTAATCCAGGTTATCTCAAAACAACTACCCATGGTTCCAACAATGTGGCTTAGCTACTCATGGCTAAGGCAAAACCAACAGGAATGCAAGTACAACACATAGTTGAGAATTTTACCCAAAGTAATAAAGATAGATAATACCACAAGTTGCAAACCACAAGCTTGATAGATGGAGAATGATTATAATGTGATGCTTGCAATCCCCAAAATTGGGTTTTCCAATAGAAAAGAAGAATCTACAATAAAACTCTAAAATATTCTAGAAAGAATATTCAATGTCTATCTTTTTGTATCTCAAGTCTGGTCTCCCTCAAATAAACCCTAACATAAAGTATTTATAGTATTTACAAACTTAACCCTAAAAATTAAACATAAAAGACAGTTGACAGCAGGTACGTCTCACAGGTACGACTCGTAGGGTGACCTACGAGTCATAATCGGGGTCTCGTATCAGGCACTTGGTATTTTGGACTTGACTATTATAACCCATTGTATGAGTCATTGCTTGGAATATGACTCATATGCTCCTCTCATAGTCTCGAGCTTTAGTTTTTGGTCCAAAATTTTAGCTCTCTATTTCTTTCTATGAGTCCACCTACACGAATCATAGTAAGTCCTACGACTCATAGGGTGGCCCTGTAGGGCTGACCTCCACTTAGCAGATTTCTAACTTTTGCTCTCTATGCTGTGAAATCACCCTACAACTCATAGCTTGGGCTATGACTCGTAGTAAGCTCGTATGTCCTGTACTTCAGCAAAAATCTACAATTTTCTCCCAACATCATGCTAACCTACCTTTTCTGCAATAACAACATAAAAACATATAAAAAACATAAAAAAATCACATTAAGAACTCACAAAATTCCTTGTTTTAAGCATCAAATGTGTTGTATTTTGATAGCACATCAACACCCTCAACTTAGAACTGTTGCTTGTCCTTAAGCAACGACTCATTCTAAATAGACAATGAGAAACATATAGTAGTTATACCAATGGCATATACATTATTTACTCTAATTTAGGTACCCACCTTCATTTTCACAATTAGATTGCAAAGCTACTAAGCAAAACAAAAACATAAGGATGTATTTAGCAACCCAACTATGATAAGCTAAGGAGCATGAACCATCCGCAATCACTAGGTTAGTCATATGCTAATCAAGCAGTGCAAATGTCGTCATAGAAAAAAGTCTCTTTTACTCCAAAAGAATTTAGAATTTAGGGACTGAGCAAGCATTATCACTCTCACAAATGATATTCATGCAAAATGACTAACACCATAGGCGTGCCTTTATATTCAAGTTTCGGATTGGTGACAAAGTGGATTTGGATCACTTTAGGACTTAATAGCTTGTAACATAGGCTCATGGGGCTTTGGTATGGTATTTTAGGCAAGTAGTGACTAAAAGCTATCCTTGAACTATGTTTACCCACACTTTTACATTCATGACCCAACCATTTTCACCAAATCCACCTTATTCTCCTATTTCAAGCTTTTCCTGGGTGCTTTCATTCTCTTTTTCAGCTGTGCCTTATTTTTAACTCATTCTTGCTATTTTCTTCAATTCAGGGCACTTTTCTTTTCTTTTTCCACACACAGATCATGGTTTTTTTTCTTTCTTTATTTCCCAACTAACCACCTTATTTTTCTTACTTTACTACAACAAAGGTCACCCTCAACTTAGGCTTTTAGCTTGAGGTGAAGTACACAATATCTATTCCCCAAACCAGGGCCACTATTTGTAGCCACCCTCAACTTAGGCTTTCA
>DF365771.1:10287-22795 GCA_000787875.1 Solanum virginianum
AGCCTCAACTTAGGCTTTCAGCCTCAATCAAGGTTCACATGTTCAAGGATAGACCAGGACCAATATTAAGGTATTTCACAAAACAAAGTTAAGCTAGCTAGGTGTCAAGAAAGAATGAGTGCATGAGAGATTCAAATATTTGGAACAAAGGGGTTCACTAACACATTTGGTAGGTAATTTAGGCAAAAGTGGGCTCACTAAAAGAACAAAGCCCTAAGAACCCTTCCAAATTAACCACATCACCAAACCAATTTTAGAGTAACAAGGCAAGTTCTGAGTCAACACATGATACATGAATACAACAAAATAAGCTCACAACACATATGACATTGCACACACAATCAAACATTGGCTCACAGTTCATGCTTCCGATCTCAACTTACCTTTTAATTATCAAAACAAATATCACCAGATAATCAATATGCATGATTGCACTAATAACCAACAATCTCAAAAAAGTTTAAGGGTATTAAATTTTCAACAAGATTGAAAAAGGATTTAAAAACTATGTATACGTAAAAGACAATCTTACTATGTATCTACAAATTATCTACACTACTTAGACATGCCAGTTCAACAGAAAATTAAAACACCCACAAGAAAAAAAACACAACAAGAAAACCTTAGGATAAAAAATAGATCAAAATAGGGGGAAATTATGGACTTGAGGTTACTCAGACTTCACCCTAATCCATAATTTCCCACGCCGCACCAAAATAGAATACTTTGTATTTAAAGTAAAAACACAAGTAGAGGAACAAGGGGCATACCTTGGGCTACCTCCCAGGGAGTGCCTGATTTAGTGTCACGGCATGACAAAATGCTTTTTGTACTTATGCTTTATTAAGGCCCCCTCTTCCACTATCTTAATTTCCTTCATATCCCCCATGTATAGTTTGACCCTCTGGCCATTGACCTTGAAGATTTTACCATCCATGTTTTCTAACTCGATGGCTCCATGACTAAAAATATGTACCACCCTTAAGGGTCCCATCCACTTGGATTAGAGCTTCCCAGGAAACCACCTTAATCTAGAGTTGTATAGCAGCACCATGTCTCCTGGAGCAAATTTATGATTTATAATTCTGCGATCATACTAAATTTTCATTCTTTGCTTGTACAAAGCAAAGCTCCCATATGCTCGCCGCCTAAATACATCAATTCATTAACCTATATCAGCCTGGATGTTGCTAAATCATTCCAATCTAAGTTTAGTTTCTTCAGTGCCCATAGTGCTTTGTGCTCAAGTTTAACTGGCATATGGCAAGCCTTCCGGAATACCAATTGGTATGGTGACTTTCCAATTGGTGTTTTGAAGGTGGTGCGGTAAGCCCACAGCGCATCATGCAATTTTGTCCACCAATCAATGTGATTCACATTCACAATCTTTGGCAAAATTTGCTTTATTTCTCTGTTTCACTCATCCACTTGCCCACTCGTTTGGGGATAGTAAGGGATCACCACTTGGTGCTTTACACTATATCTCTCAAGGAGAGCTTTGAAGAACCTATTGCAAAAGTGAGAAGCTCCATCACTGATGATTGCTTGAGATATACCAAACCTGGAGAAAATGTTTCTTCACAGAAACTCGATAACACTTTTGCCTTCATTATTTGGTAAGGCTATGGCCGCCACCCATTTAGATACATAATTGACTGCAACTAAGATGTACTTATTACCATGTGAGCTAACAAAGGGTCCCATGAAGTCAATGCCCCAAACATCGAATAGCTCGATCACCAAAATAGGATTGAGAGGGAGTTCTTGCCTTTACGAGACACCACCCTCTCTTTGGCATCTATCACAAGACTTAACATAATCATAGGTGTCCTGATGTATGGATGATCAATAGTAGCCACATTATAATACCTTATAAGTAGTTTGAGCTCCACTTTGATGGCCATCCAGCAACGACGAGTGATATGCTTCAAGAATACTCATCATTTCCACTTCTGGAATACATCTACGGATGATTCCATCTGCACAAATATGAAATAAATATGGCTTAATCCAAAAGAATTTCTTCACATCATGCATGAACTTACAATGTTAATGGGTATTCAAATCAGGACGCACTATATCACTCACCAAGTAATTAGCATAGTCTGCAAACCAGGATATAAGATCATGTGAGGCTGCCAAAACCCTCTCATCAGGGAAAGAGTCGTTGATGTCAAGACCATCATCAAATTTCATGATAGCTTCATCTTCTAACCTAGAAAGATGGTCGGCTACCTGATTTTCTGAGCCCTTTCTATCTATCATATCTAAATTGAATTCTTATAAGAGGAGTACCCATCTGATCAGTCATGGTTTTGCATCCTTTTTAGCTATCAGATATTTGAGCGTTATGTCGTTTGTGTGCACTATTGCCTTAGCTCCCAATAAGTATGAACAAAATTTTTCAAAGTCCAAAACTAAGGCAAGAAATTCCTATTCAGTGACTATATAATTTTTCTAAGATATATTAAGGGTCTTACTAGCATAGTAGATAGGATGCAAGATCCTCTCCCTGCGCTGCCCCAGCACTACACCTAGCGCAACCCCACTTGCATCACATATTAGTTCAAAGGGTTTTGACCAGTCTGGAGCCACAATAATAGGTGCCAAAGTTGACTTTCTTTTCAATTCTTTGAAGGCTTGCATGCATGCATTATCAAACACAAACTTGGCATATTTTTCCAATAACATGCATAAGGGTTGCGAGATCTTGGAAAAATCCTTTATGAAGTGATGGTAGAACCCTGCTGACCTAAAAACTCCCGATACCTTTCATAGAAATTGGTCGTGGCAATTTCTCGATAACCTTGATTTTTGCTTTATCCACCTCAATTTCCTTGCCAGAAATTCTGTGACCAAGCACGATGCCTTCTTTGACCATAAAATGACATTTCTCCCAATTCAGCACCAGGTGACTCTCAACACACCTCCGTAACACATCACGCAGATGTAGTAAGCACTTTTCAAAAGACTGACCAATAACACTAAAATCATCCATGAACACCTTAATAGTGCTTTCAACCATGTCCGAAGAAATAGGCATCATGCATCTGTGAAATGTTGTTGGAGCATTATATAGTCCAAAAGGCATTCTCTTAAATGCAAAGGTACCATATGGGCATGTGAAAGTTGTCTTCTCTTGATCTTCAGGTGCAATAACAATCTAATTATACCTAGAATATCCATCAAGGAAGCAATACCACCCCTTCTCTATAAGTCTGTCAAGCATTAGATCCATGAAGGGCATGGGAAAATGATTTTTCTCAGTAGAAGCATTGAGCTTTCTGTAATCCATACACACACTCTCTGATGACTGGTTGCATGGGAATCAACTCATTTTTCGCATTAGGCACCATTGTGATACCTTCTTTCTTTGCAACACACTGTACTAGACTAACCCATTCACTATTGGCGATCAGATAGATTATTCCTATGTCCAACCACTTGATGATCTCTTTCCGCATAACCTCTTGCATTGGGGGTTCAACCTTCTCTAATGTTTGATATCCTTGACTAATTGAATCTTATGAGTGCATATCCCAAGGGGCATACCAATGATATCTGCAATTGTCCACCCAATGGCCTTTTTGAATTGCTTGAGAACGGGGATGAGGGCCTCTGTTTTGACCTCACTTAAATTAACTGCAATTTTGACTAGTAGTGTGCTTGTTTCTACTAAGTATGTATATTTTAGATATGCTAGTAATGCCTTTCACTCTAACTTAGGTGGGACTTCTACAGAAGGCTTCGTAGGTAGAGTTTCTTTGTTGCACAAATCTAACTCCAACTTGACCTGTCGTCTTGGCCCAAATGACACTCCAAGAGCATTTACCGTTTCCTCATAATCAGGAATACTTTCACCATCAAAGTTCATCAACATAGATGCCAAAGATTTGACCACCAGCCTCAACTCAACCGGGATCTCCACTTCATCATCCTCACTCACTTCAATTATTAAGATGACCTGAAACTCACAACTCTTTCTATCTTATTGGCACACTTAAAACAAAACTGCCACTTCACCAAGTCTGAAAGTAAGCAAACCCTTTTCTATATAAACCAACGTGTGATCTGTAGCTAAGAAAGATCTCCCTAAAATGACAGGAACTGCAAAATCAACCTCACAGTCTAGTATAACAAAATTTGTGGGAAATATAAATTTATCTAAATTGACCAGCACATCATAAAGTATCCCCACAGGTTTCTTGACTGTTTTGTCTGCCATTAGCAATCGCATCTTTGTAGTGACAAGGGAGCATAAGTTGAGCCTTCTGAATACGCAAGAGGCATTAGGTTAATGTTAGCTCCCAAATCAGATAGTGCTTTGGCAAATGCAAGTTCCCCAACAGTGCATGGTATGGTGAATGCACCTAGATCTTCACGCTTCTGCACTAAAGACTCTGTGGTGATGACACTACAATGTTGAAAATTTTGGGACAGGTCTTGGCTAACCTTTTTGCTTCTTCTTGACTAGTTATTTCATCCATTTAGCATACCCAGGCGTCCTCTCAAGAGCTTCAACCAAAGGGATGTCCACTGACAACTTTCTAAGCATTGCCAAGAACTGTTCAAACTTACCTTCCTCTTTTCTCTTCACAAGCCTTTGGGGAAAAGGAGGAGGGGGACTTGGAAAGGTTTCATATTTCTTTGGTTGCTTATTTGTGTTGCGTGCTTCGGTCTTTTTATTTACCCTCTTCTTGCGGCTTCCATCCATAACCTCGGTTATTAGTGGTTTGGGAGGGTTTGTACCACTATGGGTCATGACTACCATACAATGCCCTTCGTTTTTAGGATTTTGAGCCGTGTTGCTCGGAAAAATGCCCTTTAGGCGTTGGTTCAGTTGTAAAGAGACTTGCCCAAGTTATTGTTCCAATTGCTTAATCGCCATGGAGTGAGACTCTATCTTCTAATTAATGCTTGAAATGTCTGTTCATTCTTTTCAAGGTCTCATCTTGGTGATCAGCTCTCTTTAACAATTTTTCAAACATCTCTTCAGTTCTAGAGTTACTTGGCTCGACATCATGGTTGTGAGGTGGCACATAAGGACCATTCCTATAGCCATAGGCATTCTCTTAAATGCAAAGGTACCATATGGGCATGTGAAAGTTGTCTTGGTTGTTTCGAAACCCCGCCACTTGGTTACTCACGAAACATGTGTCTTCATCAAAGAATTGATCTTCATATATGGGAGCCTTAGGAGGTTGGAGAGTGACTGCTTAGACACTCACTTGGTTTTGCTTCAAGACCAAGTCCATGCCGGTGCTAAGTTGAGCAAGCTGCTCCATGATTTCCTCATTGACCCTTCCTTGTTCATTATTGGTGTTGACCATATAAGAAATCTTCATTGCACCTCGCTCTCTTTGACCCCATGCTCTATTGGGTTTAACCACTTGCTCCGTGCTAGCGGCTATCAAAGTAAAAGGTTGGTCAAGAAACATGATCTTATTATCGGGGACCATCCTCAAACATTTGGTGAATCTCTCCCATATGGTACTAATAGAGTCACCCGGCAATTGCTCAAAATTATTTATTTGATCTTTGAGATTTAGCTTCTTTGATCTTGGGAAATGTCTTTCTAGAAACACTCTCTGAAGCTCTGCCCAACTTGTTATCGTACTCGGAGGAAGCTCAGACAACCACATAGCTGCATTGCTTATTAGTGACAATAGGAACACCCTCAAACCAATGATATCAAGAGAAAGATTTTGTGTCCCCATGACACTCTTGCAGACGAAAACAACATTGTGGAGATAGCGATGGGGATCCTCTGAAGGTAGACTTGTGAACAATCCACGATTTTGGAGCATTTGAAGTAACCCACTTGACACCAAGAACTTAGCGTCTGCCGATAATAGAAGCAACATATAGCACCAGTAATGTCCATGGCCATAGGGTTCAGGCGATATTGGTTCCAACCATAAGCGTTCTCGTTGAAATCCCTAAGTTGTGGCTATCATCCCTCGAGGGTCGATTTTCTTCTCTTCCTATATCATCATTCATATTCATTTCTTCCTCAATCATAATATCCTCATTCACCAAAGCCATTTTTCTAAAAATTAAATGGATCTCCAAATTGATTGGGACTAAGGGATTGCCTTAGCTCCTTGTGTTGGGCATACAACCTAGTATACCCTACAAGTAGAATCAAACATAAAAACAAAATTAAAAGTAAAATACTAGAGAGTCTAGAAATTAGTACTTAAACTAAATAATAGTGAAATCAAGTCAAAACCTAGTCGTATTCCCTAGCAATGGTGCCATAATTTTTTAATCTGATATTCATGCTCTAATCAGAAATTGGTCGCTGTCAGTAATTAACCTAACCAAAGGTTAGGGTTGAATCCACAGGGAATACAAGGCTTGACTACAAGAATTCACTATAAATTATTTCAGGTATTTATGACTAAAATCTCTAAATGGGGGGGAGGGGGGAGGGGGATGTGATTTAAGAACTAAAATAAAAGTAAACACTATACTATTATCTGAAGAAACACTCAAATTTAGGGACAACTTGAGAATTGTTTTCCCCATGGTTCGTTGACTCGATTACCCTAGACAACGTAGCTATAATTGGGAATTTGCATGCAGAACAGTAAATTAGGTTCTTCCAGCCCTCTTGTGAAGGTGAAGGTCGAATTTTGCCATGGCACTTGGTCGGCAACCATGATGTGCCAACTAATCGTTACCTATTATCCCAGTCAACCTCCCCTTGGTCAGGTTTGATTGATTAGATGAGAACACATCAATCGAATTTATCAGTACCTTGGTCAGGATCGTGATAGTAGGCGGGATTTGGTGTTAGCCCCCACCAAACTACAATCAAAATGAAGGAAAATAAATAATACATGCAAAACCCTATTCATAGAAATACAATTAATCCAGGTTATCTCAAATCAACTACCCATGGTTCCCACAGCCCCAAGTTGTGGGCGTTTAGCTACTCATGGCTAAGGCAAAACCAACAAGAATGCAAATACAATACACAGTTGAGAATTTTACCCAAAGCAATAAAGATAGATAATACCACAAGTTGCAAACCACGAGCTTGATGGATGGAGAATGATTACAGTGTGATGCTTGCAATCCCCAAAAAGTGGGTTTCCAATAGAAAAGAAGAATCTACACTAAAACCCTAAAATATTCTACAGAGAATATTCAATGTTTATCTTTTTTAATCTCACATCTGGTCTCCCTCAAATGAACCTAACATAAAGTATTTATAGTATTTACAAACTTAACCCTAAAAATAACACAAAATATAGCTGGCAGCAGGTACGTCCCACAGGGACGACTCGTAGGGTGACCTACGAGTTGTAATCGGGGTCTTGTATCAGGTAGTTAGCATTTTGGACTTGACTATTACGACCCACTGGTACGAGCCATTGCTTGGGATATGACTCGTATGCTCCTCTCATAGTCTCGGCCTTCAGTTTTTGGTCCAAAATATTTGGCTCTCTGTTTCTTGCTACGAGTCCTAACATCGTGCCAACCTTCATGCGAACCTACCTTTTCTGCAATAATAACACAAAAACATATAAAAAACATAAAAAGTTGCATCAAGAACTCACAAAATTTCTTATTTTAGGCATTAAATGTGTTGTACTTTGATAGCACATCAAGTTCCTAGGAGTAAGTCAATACCAAAATCTACTTCTCATTCTAGAGGTAAGCCTAGAAGATCTTGAAAAAACACATCAATAAATTCATTCAGTACTGGAACTGATTGAAGAATTGGTGATTTCACCTCTATATCCTTCACTCTAACTAAATGACATATATAACCCTTAGATATCATCTTTCTTGCCTTAAAATAATAAATAAACATACGCTTTGGTGTCCTAATATTGTCTTCCTATTCAAGAACTGCCTCATTTGGAAAGTGAAAGTACACTCTCTTAGTTTGGCAATCCATAGTAGCATAGCACGAAGCTAACCAATTCATACCCATTATAATATCAAATTCCACAATTTCTAGCTCAATAAGGTCAGCCAATGTGCAATGGTCACAAACAGTTACTACACAGTCATAATAAACCCTTATAGCCATAATAAATTCACCGGTTGGTGTAGACGCATCAAATTTTTTGTTCAATAATTTGGGTATTCTCTTAAGCTTCCTAGCAACTAGTGGATTGATGTATGATAGTCTAGTCGTATTCCCTAGCAATGGTGCTCAATAATTTGGGTATTCTCTTAAGCTTCCTAGCAACTAGTGGATTGATGTATGATAGTGTATAACCAAGGTCAATTAATGCATATACATTATGTGAAAAGATGGATAATGTACCTGTGACCACATCGGGTAAAGCTTCCAAATTTTGCCGACTCCCTAGAGTATAAGTGCAGTTCTAGACTCCGCTAGAGCTAGCTGCCCCTCTAACACCTCTACCAGGACTTGTAAGTGCTTGTTGATCCCTACCTAATGGAGGAAATGATGATGATGCAATAGATGACCCAGTAGATTGTGTTATATCACCATATGTCTCCTCGGGAAATCTCTCATCATATTTCATGGCGCACCACACCAATAACAAGCATATATCCCAACATGACATGTACCTAAATAACTTCTCCCATATTGTTTGCAAGGCTACCTACGAGTCATTTTCTAGGTTGCAGAATATCCCATTGTCTGTGCACCTTGTCCTTCACTTCTTAGACTAAACTGATCATTTCTAAACCCTTGGAGTTATGGTGGAGCACTAGCTACAGAGTAGGAGGATAATAGCCTAGGCGGTCTATTAGGAAATTGAAGCCTAAGCTTACCTTGGGATAGTGTAAACTGCCCCGTAGCTTTGGCCCTCTTGGACTGCCCCCTTTCTAACTCTTATGTCCTCCTTCTTTGCCTCTGATCCTCCAATTTCTGTGCAAAAGCTATTTATTCAAGGAAGCAATAGTGCAATCCCTGACCAGATACGTATCCAATCTATCCACATATCGATGAACTCTATCTGTCATGGTAGAAACTACATTAGGAGCATACCTAGCCAGGGAATTAAATTACAGACTATACTCCATACGCTCATATTCCCTTGGTGGAGATTTAAGAACTGATTTGCACAGGCCTCTCAGATTTCTAATGGCAGGCAATGTCAAGAAATGCCTCTTTGAACTCCTTCCAGGTAGTTGGAGGTGCATCTATATCCTCGGATTGTTTCCAAGCTTCATACAACAATATAGCCACACCTTTCAACCTATATTTCGCTAACTCAACTGCTTCTGTACCACTCACATGCATAACATATAAAGTGCATTGAATCTGGTCAACAAAGTCTTGGGGATCTTCATTAGGATCTGACCCGGTGAAGGATGGAGGGTCTAAATTAAGGAAGTCACATATCATTGTGCTAGCTGCCCTATTTGTACCACCTGCACCTATAACTGGGCCTTCCTGTCTTTGACCTTGGCCAGCAACTATAGGAGTCAATAGTTAGACTGCATTTCTCAGATCCTGCATGATAGCATCGATAGGTGGTTCTAGAGGAATTTCACTACTTCCTGGTTCATCAGGAGCTGGAGGAGTTGGAGATGTCTATGACAGACTCATCTTGAGCCTTATTTTGTTATCTCACCCGACTAGGTATACCAACCACCACTTTTAATTCCTTGCCTTTGCCTTTGTTTTTCCTGGTTTTTGGCATACTTGTTGTACAAAACATTTTAGAGGTTAGATACAATCCACCTATTACACTTGGCTCTATGGAAGGATCTAATAAAAAGAAGATACAACTCCTAAATGTCACGTAGCCTCCTACTTATAACTGTGGTGCATAACACATCTATAGACACAGCTTTGTAGACTCCCTAGGATGACCCACTCTGATACCACTTTTGTTACACCCAAAGTCCCATTAAGGCAGACCGAAACCCATTGCCGACAAGGCTTGGGAGAACCAACATATACCTATGCACTTGCTATGAATATTATAAGGAGTTTACATATTCAGCATGCATTCAAGAAGGTAGACAATAATAATAAGCCAAAAGAAAATGTATGTGACTAGGCCATTGGAAGCGTAATGTCTAAAGTATGAGACATGACCATACTTTAATTTACATAGTCTATAAAGCCTCTAGATAAGGAACAGTATCAGATTAAGGTCGGGATAGGCCCCACCTCATGACTAACTATACAATATAAAAATATAAGCTCTAAACACAAAGTTTCGAAGCAACCTGGAGCTTAGTAACAATAACTGGATATCCTATACTCCAACTGGGGAGATCTACTAGTACATGTACCTGCAGCATGAAATGCAAGTCCCCCGTAAGGGACAACAGTATGAGATAACGTACTAAATATGTAAGATAGGAAGTATTATATATGAAGTAAGAACCCAAATGAAATCATGGACTGATGTAGGAATAAGAGACCACCTTTAGTCATACTGTACAATCATGTACTTTATGTCCTTTTTATTACTTTACCTTTCTTTGCTGTATAATCTGTGCACAACATATAATACAATGACCAGCTAATCAGTAGTAAATCAATGTTGGGATCAACCCATTATAGGCTTTCGTTTCACCCATGGGATACCCCCCATAATATGGGATTGACCCATGCTAGGTGATTCTTCCATCCCTGGGATACTACCCATCAATAAGCAACTTACTTTATTTTTTATTTATCTTTGAGATAATTCTTTTGGGGTCGTAATATTAGAGTTGTAGAATCATAGATATAGCATGTGACACGTAAATAATCATGCAAGACAATACCACAATGAAAAGAGTAGGTTACACTAATAATAAGATGCATAAAAGATGAAATAACTCATGAACTTTATTAGCAACTAGGAGATGAAATAACTTACGAACTTTATTAGCAACAAGAACCCATGTATCTTGGTATTCAAGTATGTATGCAAATTTAAAAATAACTATGTATGGAAGCTTATGAAAATGTGATAAAGTGGAGACATGGTTTTTAGCTCTGTCGGAGTTGGTAAGTGTCTTTATGTGCCAAGGAAGAAGCTAGATTTCATGCCAAGTAAATATGAAATTGAGTAGCCTTACATACCTCATTGTACCACCTCGCTATTACCTTGAAATAACCTTCCTTTCCTCCAAATATTTATCTACAGTAGAGTAGGTGATAAAACTAGTATTATCATCTAATAAACATATCTTAGAAGCCCAATCTCATAAAAAAAATAACACACGAGCAGCATGCATGTAATTATCAACTCGAGCATATTGTTTCAACTTTTTCGCCTCTAATCATATTTCCTAATACACATTCTCATATACATATTATATGCAGCTTGTTTTAGTGTCATAACAGTCTTAAAATAGCCCACAAAGCACAATACATAACAATTATACACAACATACAAGTAGGCAGCATCACATTACGTCCCTTCGCTACATTTCGACGTCAACAATTCCAAATCTGTACCAACTTCAACCAAATTGTTCCCACCATATTTACGCATGAAAATAGTCTAAATATAGTTCTAAAGTATATGGAGAATGTGAAACAACAATCTACAATTATCAGCCCATAAGTTTCAACTTCGAGCACAATTATGATATCATATACGAACTCATTTTTGGAGAAGATAAACATGGTGCAGCAACCTTAATTCATCATTATCGAGCTAAACTCAATTAAAAATAGCAACCTTCCTTCATAATTAGGCTAACCAATAAGAGAAAAGTTTCCAAATAAACAAGAAAGGTGTACAACAACCTTTGGAACATATGTTGTCCAAAATTTAAGCATAAGTATAAGCAGCCTAGTTCTCTTGTTTTTGATGAAAAAGTCATACTAAACACATAGGCATCTTTACTTAACTTTACCTTCAAGGTGTAGGGCTTCTCCAAGAACCCTAAAATTCTCTTGTGGCTACTTTGCAAGGTTAAGAAAGAGTAGAGAGAAAGATTTGAAATTTTTGATTTTTTTTCCAAGTTGAAATGGCTTAAAGGTATTGCTTTTAAGCCCTTTTAAAAGGACAAGTTTGGCCGAATTTCTTGTGTATTTTAAACCTTATATTATCAAGGTGGTGATGCAGCAGCTTGACCCTTTCACTTGGGCCTAAATGGGTTCAAACTTGAAGGGCCTTGGCTGCGGACTTTTCTCTTTTTCCTTAACTTAATGTGGGCCCAAATCGTCTAGTGGGTTGTGATGTACTTGAGCTCTTTTATTATTCATCTTAGGCTGTAAATATTTTCTATTTATTATCCTAAAACATGGGCTAAATTTACACCCTTAACATGGACTTTATTCATTATCGAACTTGGACAGATTCGGCATCGGGCCTCATCTCCGTCTAGCTAGCAAATTTAAGCTAAGCAAGTAGGTGACTCACCTGCTAGCTTCTTAAGTCCTACAAGCACCTCACTTTTTTCACTTTATTTAAAGTTGTGATATCCTCAATTTGACTTAAAACTTATATACACTTGACCCTCTTAAGCATTAGACATACATATCACCCTCTAATTTGAGATTCAAGCACTTTTAAAAATGGGCGCTAATTTGACCAAGCCATCTGGAGCTTAGTAA
>DF365770.1:9856-24924 GCA_000787875.1 Solanum virginianum
GCCAAACACCTCACCTTTTTTTAAATAAGTACTTATTGAAAAAAATAAGTACTTTTGGGGAGAAATAAGACTAGTAACAACTAATCTTAAGGGTATATTGGTCTTTTTCATATTTTTATTAATTAATTAAATAGGTTGTTAAGCTTGTTAGTTAGTAATTTATTGACTAACTACCTGAGTTAAGCTCTATAAAAGGAGCTCGTTGTACATATTCCACCTCCATTCATTCAATACACAATACTTGAGAACTTCTTAAGATCATCAATGGTGATTTAATTCAGTTCATTATCATATAGAGAATTATAAATTATATGATGATAATAGTTTATCTGATTTTCTCTACTTCTTAGTTTATTCATGCTCGATAAGTAATAGAAATTTTGTACCTTATTAAAATTAGTAAGGTGATACTAAGTTGTTTGACCTAGTGATTAAAGTGTGGCATTTCATGTGCAAGGATGTGGATCGAACCCAGACAACATTATTTTACCAAAAATAAATAAATAATAAGATAAGGCCTAACCCCTTTTGCTTGTTCTCTTCTCTTTAAGGCTTTTATTTTAATTTATTAATAAAAAGACTAACCCTAAACACCCTCTCGAATTCAAAAAAAAAAAAATAAATAAAAAAAAAAAAAAAATATATATATATCAATCTTTTCTTTTGCTCAATGTACAAGTAAGATCTTGTCAAGATATATTTTTTATTTTCTAGTTTCTAGGAAGCTAGTTAGGTAAAAAATAATTGTTATATTTATTGGATAACTTTCTATGATGATTGCATCTAATAATGGTGGTCGAACAACTTGATCATGCTGTTAAATGCGTTATTAATTAAAATATTGAATTATTGATTGGCCTTTCAATGTATATATAACTGCTTATATTCCTTAAAAGGAATGTTGTTGTATTAATTTAATCTATGAACTTGCAGTGACCTATAATTTTCCATTAACTAACAAATAGGAAAAATAATAATCTAAGATCAACGAATCTAATTAATGTTATTAATTCTCGTCTTATTATTATATAATATAATACAAGAATCTATGACTAACAGACGATTAGAAAATCCAGAAGGAAATAGCTTTCTGTTGATCTTGATTAGTTAATATTCTAGCACAGTCCATTCCAAAATTATTGTTACGTTTTGCTTCTCGAGAGTAAATTTGACTAGTTTTTAAACTTAATAAATTAGATTAAATTTATTTGACGTTTTAAAGTTACAGTCTGGATATAAAAAACTACAGAGAAGGATCAGATATGTCCTTGTATTATTAAAAATATTTTAAATAAGCCCTTCGTTATACTTTGGGTTCAAATATATCTCTCTAGTTATAGTTTTAAATCAAATATACCCCTCTCATTATATTTTGACACGAATTTACGCTTAATTTTAATGGTTGGTTAAAAAAATCACAAGTAAAGATAAATAAGCTGATTAAACAAATCCTTCTATATGACTTTTCATTTTATAAAAACTTTTAGTGCTACTAAAAATTTTACTTTTTTATTCTTAACAACAACAATAATAACATACCTAGTGAAATCTCACAAGTGGGGTCTGGGGAGAGTAAAATGTACGCAGACCTTACCACTACCTCATAGAGGTAGAGAGGCTGTTTCCGGGGAACCCTCGTCACAAAAACCCATAAGTAGAAGAGCAGGGAATTGTATACATTGACTAAAATCCGAGACAAGACATTGAAGATTTATGACAGTATGATGCATTCTTTGTTGTTTGGTGAGACTGATGAAAATGTTGAGATGGTTTGTAGTGATATATTGGCATGCTTGAATGATAATGCTGAGCAGGGGTCGATCTAGGGGAGCGGAATGACTTCTTCCTATCTGGGGTCATCTCCTCGGTGAGATTAAGTTCGGCCATATCATGTCTAATCACCTCCCCAGTACTTCTTTGGTCTACCTCTACCTCTCCGTGTAACTCTTAAAACCAACCTCTAGCACCTCCTAACAGGAGCATCAGTACTCCTTCTCTGCACATGTCCAAACCATCGTAGTCTCGCTTCCCTCATCTTATCGACCACCGGAGCCACCTCTAGCTTCTCCCGAATGGTCTAATTCCTAACCTTGTCATTCCTGGTGTGACCACACATCCATCACAATATCCTCATCTCTGGGACATGCATCTTCTGGACATGTGCCTTTTTGATTAGCAACATTCCACCCCATATAGCAAAGATGGTCTAACCACCAATCTGTAGAACTTACCTTTGAGTTTAGGTGGTATCTTTTTATCACACAGTACTCCAGATGCAAGCCTTCATTTAGTCCACGCCGCCCCAATACGATATGTGACATCATCTTCGATATCGCCATTATTCTGGATGATGGATCCTAGATACTTAAAGTTTTCCCTCTTGGGGATCGGTTGAGTGGCAAGGCTCACATCAAAGTTTGCTTCATCCCTCTCAACACTTAATTTGCACTCCAAGTATTCAGTTTTTATTTTGCTCAATTTGAAACCTTTAGACTCCAAGGCGTGTCTCCAGGCCTCCAACCTATCATTAACTTTAGTCCGAGTCTCATCAATCAGTACTATGTCATTCGCAAATAGCATACACTATGGTACCTACTCCTAGATAGATCGCGTCAGCTCATCCATCACCAAGGCAAATAAGAAAGGATGCCTCCATATGACATCCCTTGGGACTTTGTCATATGCTTTCTCGAGATCAATGAACATCATATGAAGGTCCTTCTTACTTGCCCTATATTTCTCCATTAACTTCCGAACAAGATGAATTGCTTCAGTAGTCGACCGCCCCAGCATGAATCTAAACTGATTCTCCGAGATAGATACTACTCTTCGCACCCTCAACTCCACTACTCTCTCCCAAACCTTCATAGTGTGGCTTAACAACTTGATACCCCTGTCATTGTTGTAGTTTTGAATATCTCCCTTATTCTTGTACAATGGAACCATTGTACTCCTCCTCCTTACTTTTTTATTCTTAATTTTCTTTAAAAATTATTTCAAACTATCTTTCTAAAAACAAAACAACTAACTTCCGTTTCACATTTTATTTGTTGTTCCTCCTTTTCTTATTCTTTTTTACGCAAATACCTTTAAATTATTTTTTTTACCCAAAAATTCATAATATTATAGTCATGAAATTAAAAAATAACTTATGTATTTATTTTCTTTAACCAAACTCATCAATACGTAAGTGTTTATTAATTCATTTTCATCGTTATGAAATACTCTAATCCACTATCTACAATTTAAGCTCATCAATATTTAGGTAACATTAAAAGGAAAAATAACATATCCGAAAGAAGAAGAAAAGAGTCTATCATTTGGCCATTTGTTAAAATTAAGGGTAAATTTATGCTAAAGTATAATAAGAGGGGTATATTTGACCCGAATGTATAACGGGAGGGGTATAATTGAACCAAAAGTATAACGAATCGTATATTTAAATTAGTCCTAATAGTATAGGACATATTTGACTTTTCTGAAAAAATTATATGGCAAGTACATTATAAGTTGCAAACTTTATCATATTAATATGATGGAAAAATATATTTTAAAATATTGATCAAAGTTTATATTGTTTAGCTCTCAAAAAAATTATGACAAGTATCTTGAAACAAAGAGGGTGTCATATTTTGATGGTTGAACGAGACGATAACTTGAAAGAGATTGTAAAGATTTATTTCACGGGAGAAAAAATAGTCACACCTCAAAAAATATGGCACGTTGGTTTTTCTTTTTAATGTTAATAGATGCACACAAAATATTCCCATAAGGATTAAATCGAATTTTGATGTAAATTGAAGACAACTTAGGCCAAATTTATCTCCTTATATTTATTAAATATAAATAAATTTATTTTGTTGAACTATCTAGAGAAAGGATAAAACCAATGGTGTTAAATAAAAGACATGAGTTTTCTTTTAAAATAAATAAATAAAAATGACACGTTTTTAATGCATTGCCTAATTTTTAATTGACTTAATTATGATTCTTGTGACATACATTATTGTTAAAAATAAAAATAGATAGTTTAATTCTCAATTGATTAGGTCTTATAATTAAGAAAACCTCTAATTTAGAAAATCAAACAAAAAGAATTAATTAAGGATGACACTAAAGAAAGAGGAACTTTTGCATATAGCCACTAAAAAATATCTAAATTATTTTCAATAGTCATAGTTTGGGTAATTATATTTTGTAACTATAATTATAACAACGTTTATATAATTCGCGCAACATTTGTATACGTCTGTATAATTTGCTATACAATTTGCAGTTTTTGTATAGCGTTTGTATATTTCGCTATACAATTTGTCCACCATATTTGTATGATTCACTATACAATTGACAATGTTTGTAAATTTCGCTATACAATTTGATTCACGCACAGTTTTTGTATAATCACGTACAACGTTTGTATAAGTCGCGTGAATTATACAAAATTTAAACTGTAATTAAAGCTAGATTTTTACCGCGAGCCGTAATTAATTCAAACTATAGTTTATAGCTACATCAACTAATTAATTAATATATATTTACTTATCCGAGGAAACTGCAAAGAGCTCTTCCTCAACTTAAGGATATAATTTAACTAAACTTTTTTGCAAATTACTATCTTTAGTACTTAATCTCATTATGGACTCAAAATTAATTTTACCTCATGTAGAATTGAAAAAAAGAAAGGAAATTCCACAGAATTTTATTGAAATGAAAACTCATGAGGATAAATATATGCTTAATTGACCTTCTCTACCTTTTTATTTTATAAATAATAATAAAATAATCAAAAGGAACAATTATTTGTGCAATTGCTTGTTGAAAGGAGGTAAGCACAAAATAAAAGGGGAATCAAGCATTTTGATGATCTTTACTTTATTTAGATGGTGTGTAATCAGTAAATTTACAATAATATATTTCATAAAGTAGTAAATTATAATAATATATTTGATAAAGTAGTTACTGCTTAAAATTTTTAATAATAAAATATTTTTGCCTTGGAATCCAATTAACCAAAAGGAAGCATCTTTAAATTAGAATAGTTCATGTAGAAGTAAAGTAATAATTTAAAAAACTAAGTGTAATCGAGTGAACGATAATCTTGTTCGATATTGTTGGAAAAATAATAATTTGAAGTTGTAAAAAAATCAAATTTGTTTAAGATTTAGTATGTTAATTCTTGTTTAGTAAAATTTGTAGTCAAAATTATATAAAAATAGATTTTTCTGTTTTAATTTAAAGTATAATAAAAAGTATTTAAATAATTTATGATATTATGAATAAAATATTGTTGGTTATTTCATGCCATGTTACACCTATGCATGCATGAGCAGTGAAATATCTAATCTAATCTTGCTTTTCACTAATAATGTGAATAATTTGGTTTTAAACTACTCAAACCAATGAAACACTTTCAATATTATGAGGATAAAATAATTCAAAGGAAAAATTTATGCGGATAAACAAATATATACTAATTAATTAGCTAACATATCTATAGTTTGAACTAATTACGGCTCATTATAAATATCTAGCTGTAATTACAATTTAAGTTTTGTATAATTCTCGCAATTTTACAAACATTGTGTGTGATTATACAAAAGTTGTACGCGAATTAAATTGTATAGCGAAATATATGAACAATGTGAATTATACTAACGTTGTGCACGAATTGTACAGTGAAATATACAAATGTTATACAAAAACTACGAATTATATAACGAATTATACAAATGTATATAAACGTTGTGCAAATTATATAAACGTTTTATAACTATGGTTATGAAACTATGAAACATAATTAGGCTTTATACGTTTGTCATATGTGAAATTTGCTCTAATTAAAAATCAAAACTTGTAGCTACTACATTAGCTAACAAATGGTACCAAGGTTTAGGTATCCAACCAAAAAAAATAAAAAAATACTCAATGCACAAAGTATTTCGCGTTAGTAAAATTCAGAGAATTAAAAACTACACCTTAAAAGATAGGGTATAAATGATTATCTTAATACAAGTATTAGGCATTAATTAAGTAGATGGATTAAATCAGACAAATTTTAGTTTGTCATCATACAATTACACTTATCTTTTCTCTTTGAAAGTGGCCACAGTTCAAACTCCAGCTTTTTATGGCTTTTTCAAACTTTCAGGATTTTTATGAATTTTATAATTTGACAGTTAAAATTCCAATATTTTTCTCATGGAGTTTGGATCACAAGAAAAAGTGGCTAAACATTAAATAGCTTAATTAGCTGTCTAAAAAATACATAGATATTTACAATTTCTTTAGTAAATAATTTCTTTACTCTACCTAAGTTGTCATATCATATTTTTTTCATTCTGTTTTAGTTGTCATATTAAGATTTGACATAATTGTTAAGAAAATTAATTAGGAGTATACTTTAAATAATATATCCCTTATTATTCTTTATTTTTTACTCCCCCATCCCATATTAATCGATCATTTTTCTTTTTACAGATATTACAAAAATCATAAATAAAAGGATAATTTTACCAATTCATGCATAAGAACTTTTTTGGAACTTTATAAATAAGTGTGAATACTTTTGTAAATATTTAATTGCAAGAGTAATATGGGAAAAATGCATTAATGCTTTCTTAATTTAGTAAGGTGATCAACTACTCCATTTGTCCAACAATACTTGTCCACTATTAGTTTTGCACACTTCTTAAGAAATTATAAATAGAAGGAGAATTTCATCATATCACCCTCTGAATGTAATAAGTATAATATCTTGAAAAATATAATAAGAAAATGACTATAATTAATGATAAGGGTACATTGGGAATTAAGTGTAAAATTATATCTTAATTTAATAAATTAAACAAATATTATTTTTAGTATGGTAGACAACTATTATTGAACAGAAGAATAGAAGAAGCAATATGGGACAATTGTTTTTAGTATAGTGACAGACTAATATGGGACAGAGTGCCGGGAGTATCTATTTATGTGCCTCTTAATTCTATAATAATTAATTTTAAAGGATAAAGTTGGAAACATACAATTAATTCTCTCTTGATTGTTTGAATTGATAACTACTTGAAACAAATATCTTTAATATATACTTGACAATCAAGTATTACCTATTAATTCTAAGCAATTACCTATTAACTGATAGTTATATGACATCTAAAAAGGAACGAAGATATCACTTATTAATTCTAAGCAATTACCTATTATAGTTGGTGAATTAATATAATGACCTGTTAGTGGCTGTTACACCGCTCCAATTCTCTCTCTCTCTCTCTCTATATATATATAGTAATTCATTGTATACCACTACTAGATCAAATGATGATTTTTTTCTATCGTAAATCAATGAGAAATTTGTGTTATAATGCATGATTCTTTCATTCTAATTTCAATGAACCAACTTACTAGAAAAAAATACGTGGTGAAAATAGATTCTCGTTGAATTGTGGGAAGCTTCCTTATTTTTTCGCATTGAAACACTTATTATTTATTCTTTTCTTGCTGATTCAATCAAAATATTTGTGAAAATAGCAAATGCACATTTTTCAGTGGAAAATTTCAATGAAAAAATAATATTAATTGTTTCGTAGCATAAGTATCAAAAAAGAGGGGGGCGACATTAGAGGCGTTTTAAAACCAAACTATTGACGACATAAGCACTTTAATTTTAAACCAAACTATTGATACATGAGCACTTTTAGACCAAATTGTTAATTTAAAGCATTTTTATTATCACATAGTTCAATGACATTTTTGACCCTTTTCTCATTATCAAAAGGATCTTTCACTCATTCTTTTTTAATGTTTACCAAGATTATTAATTGTATAACTAATGATAGATCCATGCATGATCCTTAAAAGGCACAATGTAGAAAGGTGCTTAGTGTTTGCTAATTAACTACTAGTAATTAGCTAAGGGTCCATTATCTAATTAACAACCAATTTATTTATTCTTTTTTGTTTTAAAAAAGGAAGCATCCCTAACTAGTTTTACTTTAAAGACTTTTTATTATTGTTGGTCCCTCATGGTCCAATTCAAAAGCAACTTATACATCACTATCAAAGAAGTTTGTGTTTTCCAAATTCTTTTTTTTTCCCCAATCACACCATTATATAAATCCCACTTCTTCCTCCCATTTTTTTTGTAGTTTTTGAGTTGATTGAGAGTAGTAGTGGACTAAATTAAAGTATACAACATTTTTTTTAAATCTCAACAAAAAAAAGAGAGAAAAATGGATGGAAATAAGAAAACATATGTAGCTGTTTTAATTATACAAGCCATATATACAGGGATGTTCTTGCTTTCAAAAGTTGCCTTTGATGTTGGAATGAACCCTTTTGTTTTTGTCTTCTATAGACAAGCTGCTGCTGCTGTCTTCTTAGCTCCTATAGCCATGTTTCTTGAAAGGTAAAATATTTTAAAAGTTTTAATTCAATATATATATCTTGCTCAGACGCTCTAAACATGTTTTTGTACTTGTTAAAAGTTTTAATCATATATATATCTTGTTTAGACGCTCTAAACATGTGGTCATGTATCATATCCTCTCTGAAAGTCCAGAGCTTTCAGAGGATGGAATATACTGAACTGTATTTTTGAAGTGTTCGAGTAACATACTTAATAACCCCTACTAATCTATTTTTGTTTTTATCTTTCTTTAACTATGTATGAGTATTTAGTCAAGTGTGTGAAAGATTAAAAGGATAGATCTAGTAGACATAATTTTATTATGGCTACATAATTTAATTAACATGGTATCAGAGGCAGGCGGAGTTCCCACGTAGTTGGTCTATCCATCATCCATTATTGAAAAATAAATAAATATGTGTTTGGCTCGTAAAAATAATTAACATAACATGTAAAGGACATAATTAAGTAAAAAAAAATGTGTTAACTCTTAGCTAATTAATTAACAGTTAAATATTTTAGATGAGATGATTACACCGTTCGATAATACTAGACTTATTGTTTTTGTTTTTGTAGGAAAACAGCACCATCAATCTCATTCTTGATTTGCTTCAAGATTTTCATGCTCTCTCTATGTGGGTAAGTTATAAGTAAATTATTCTACAATAATTCATCTAAGTTGCGGGAATTCTTCACTTTTAATATCATATTCATGTCGGATTCTCGGAAAATACGCTACTTTTGGAGAGTTCGACACGTAATTACTGACACTTTTGAAGAGTCCAGCAACATAGTAATTCATATGGAGAATTTGCATTTTGGGAATTTAATTTATATGAAATTTTTGGTGCTTTATCAGGATTACATTGAGCTTGAATATCTATGGAGTGGCACTTACATACACTTCAGCAACTTTGGCTGCTGCAACTTCTAACAGCCTTCCTGTTACTACTTTTATCCTTGCAGTTTTACTTAGGTATGTATCTTTTTCTTTTATTTAATATCATTCACGCAGATTTTCACCTCATGTATGTGGCAATGAGGGGCTTGGTGAACCCCTATTGTGTATATATAGAAGTAAGGAAAAGTTCAAAGAAGGGGACATAAACCTGACCTCCAAACTTTCACCTATAGTGGTGATAGGAGGTTTATTTGACGGACCCCTATTATGTATATATATAAATATAAGTAAAAGTTCAATAGAGGAAGCATAATCCTAATTTTTAGGCTTTCACCCTTTATGGTGATATGCAATTTTGACGAATCAAAAAAGAAAGTATAATAAAGGGGGACATAAACCTAAACTCCAAGATTAGGGATTGCTAATTATAAGCAAGGCTAGTTATGGTCAAAGAAGTAGGTTAGAGTTAACTATATAGTAGGCTACTAAATAAGAGCACTAAATATACATTTGTTAAAAGTATATTACTAATTATTATTAGCAAGCTTATATATTTGTCTAATTTTGGTTTCTTTAAAAGGTAAATAAGAATCTATTTTTGTTGAAGCATCATACCCTAATCATCAAAATGAAAAGTTAGTGTAACTTAAATAATGGAGGAAATGATACACTATATAAGTATATAGTATGTAATATAATCTATGTATGTGGTGGTTTCAAGAATATATTTGAAGGGAATGATAGGATAAGTAAAAGGTGATATTTCATGCTAATAAATATTGAAATTACGGTGAGGGCATTATATTCCTTAGTCTAAGAGATGTACACAAGAAGACCCTCTACTTTTTCTTTGTGCTTTTTTTTACTTGCTTATTTCATCTTTAGGACAAAAATTTATTCATATTCATTGAAAACAATTTCATTTAAAATAAGGAAAAAGATATTTCTAATGATAGATAAGTCACATAAAATAGTATTTCAACTTGATTGTCTTTTCTCACCCTCCAATCCTACTCATCTTCACCCCAACTCGTGGCCCTCATTCCAATAGCAGAGTCAGAATTTTCACTTAGGGGTTCAAAATCTAAAAAAGTAGACACGCGAACTAGTCGAAAGGGATTCAACATCTACTATATATACATAAAAACTTATTTTAACCATATATAAATAGTACAATTTTTTTCTGAAGGAGATTCAGATGAATCCCCGAACCATAAGGTAGCTCCGCCCCTGCCCCATCCCAACTACCTCTAACCCTCACCTTCCACATATATGTATTAAATTTTTTTGTTTATGTACCCAACACAAAAGGGAAGTAAGGAAGAAAATCATTTATTTTCCTGAAAAACATTCTCCTCTCTACCAAACACACCCTTAGTTGGAGTCAATAATGTTGCTATTTTCTGCCTAACAATCTTTAATCAGATAGATGTGGAATTTGTAGTAAAAGTTGCCCACAATAAGGTAAAAAGAAAACATTCAATTGCAGGGAATCTCTTGAATAAAATTTTGGCCTTTTAGCTAACTAGCCAAGAAAAAGTAAACTCACTTGCCAAAAATAGGATAAAGGGAAGAGGTTAGGGGGTTCTATATGGGAAATTGTGACCACATTTGGTACATAAAAAGAATCTAATAAAAGAGGTAGCATGGAGGGCAAAAAAGAGAAAATAATTCATATTGTGCAAGAATTCTTATTTCATCCATGTTGGAATATATTCATGGAAATGATATACATTGATTGTCATGGTTAACTTGATTGATTTTGGTGTAGATTTCTTCTTTTTGGGATTTTTATAATGTATATTTGCCCACCAAAACAATAATCAGCAGATATATATGTTTTGTATTAATGTATAGTATGCATACAATATACCTCTTCGTATAGCCTTAAATTAAAGATGTAAAATGTATCAAAACACCCTTTAATATTATGGTATTAAACATGTAATCTGAAAAACTGAAATTAAAGAGTTTGTCAAAAAAAAAAGAGACGTTCTTTTTTCAAACGAACTAAAAAAAATAAAACAAACAAATTAAAATGAATAAAGTACATAATATCACAATACGTTTTTAGTATATTTGACTACAAATGTAGTAATTACTTTTTGCCGACCACCCAAATGTGTAACCAAGGGCGAAGCCAGCTTGGGGTCAAGGGGTTTATCGGAATCTCATTTGGTGAAAAAGTTTACTATTTATACATGGGTAAAATTATTTTTTATATATATATACTAAATGTTGAACCTCCTTCGATTATTTCTTATATATACTTTTTCAGATTTTGAATTTCTCAATGAAAATCCTGACTACGTCACTGTGTAACTTAGCTGTTCCTCTTTGTTGATTCAACTAGTGCTCCCTTGTTATTTACTTCACTCATTTATGTTCCTTATGCAAGGAGTGGCTATCCATAACTATTACCAATTAAGATTAGTAACCTTGACATTAAACAAACAGGATGGAAACAGCAAAAATAAGGACAGGGGCAGGGATAGCAAAGGTTATGGGCATAGTATTTTGTGCTGGAGGAGCTTTAACCATAGCATTCTTTAAGGGTCCAACAATGAAACTTTTGCTTCATCATCATCTATTTAACTATCATGGCCAAGTGCAAAACACTGCTGCTTCTGGCAATACATGGATCAAGGGGGTCTTCCTTATGTTGTTTGCTAATGCATTATGGGCTACTTGGCTTGTCATGCAGGTACAATTATGAATTTTGTATATCATGTGTATATTACTTTATGTCTAGTGATTCACTTCATATACATATAACATGCGCCTTATTTATGCATAGTGATTTGGAAACAATCTCTCTATCTCTATGAGGTAGTGGTAAGGTCCGCGTACATTTTAACCTCCCCAGACCTCACTTGTGGAATTTCACTATGTATGTTATTATCTTTTTGTTGATTTGGAAGTTGAAAAAAAAGCGGGGCGCGGGGGGGGGAAAAAAAGGGGGGGGGGGGGGGGGGGGGGGTTCTATAGTTGGTAAATTGTTGTTATATTTTGTAATTAAATAAAAGTACAATAAAAGAATGGTAATTGAATCTTAAAGTAGTTTACCCATATAAAAATTCATTTATAATACTTTTGGAATTTGTAGTCTTATAAGAAGAATTTATGTTTGGGCTTAATTAAGATATAGTTCAGTCACCCTCATATCATAATAGAGTCTATGATGACATCGGCAAGAAGATAATGTAGCTAAACTGAGACTTACGCCTATTAATTTAAGTCCAAACCCTATACATGTATCAAAAATTCACTAAATATGCACCATATATAAAAGCTTGAGGTTCATGTCACCATATATAAATTCAATAAATTCGAAACCTAATTAGTAACACTTGAGGTTCATGTCACCATATATAAAAGCTCATTATTAAGGATAGGGTGAGAAGCTTATGTTAGATTATTTTCAAATTAAAAAAAAAATTATTCTTTCTAAAATATACTAATAAAAAAAAGGGATTATATAAACTAGAACTGATTTAGTGACTTTTTTAAGTTACAAAAAACAATTTGATCATAACTTTCATGATACTTATACAAAGTCAGGCAATTTTTTAAACTTTAGTACAATTAAATAAAAATTTAGTGATCATCGTTAAAATTATCCCTCTTATAGAGTTTTTCGACCTGAATTATTGCGTAATTAATTAATTAATTGTCTTTTTCTTTTATCTTTTATAGAATCAAGTTTTGAAGAGTTACCCATCAAAGCTACTATGTACAACTCTACAATGCTTCATGAGTAGTATTCAATCATTTGTTTTTGCCATAGCTTTAGCAAGAGATCCTTCTGAGTGGAGACTTGGATGGAATGTTAGACTCCTCTCTGTTGCCTATTGTGTAAGTCTATTCAATTCTTGCCTAACTTTATCTTTTAATTTATGTTTTGCATACTTTGATGATAATTAAATAAAGTGAGGAATGAAAAAGATACAAATTAAAGCTAGTACAAATGTGTTTTCATGACTATGCAACCTTTTGAATTTTACTTGATAATGTTTCATTGTCACAAGAAAGAGGTTTTCTAAATTAAAAATATATCCCTCCATCTCAATTGTTGTGACACTCGAGAATCAATCTGATCGAAGGGTCACCTTCGAGTAACTAATAGAGTTGTTGCTATGTGACCAAGAGGTCATGCGTTCAGTTTTGGAAACAGCCTCTGGTAGAATTACAAGGTAAGATTGTGTACAATAGACCCTTGTGGTCTGGCCCTTCCCCGGACCTTGCGCATAGCAAGAGCTTTAGTGTACTGAGCTTGCCCTCTTTTTTTCCGAAGAATCAACCTGATCGATTAATTTTGGAAGTTAAACAAATTTAAATCAACTCGTTTTTTTAACTATTATACTATAAGTATACTATTATAAACTTTAATTCTTCTGATGTCAATATGATTAAAGAAGATATTTTTAAATATTGATCAAAATACACAATTTAAATCTTGGGAGTAATATCTTAGGAATATTCTATAAAGGAATAAACCCTAATTTGATAGAAATACTTTTCTATTTGGCACAAAAATTGTCATTTTCTGTAGATATACCTTTTGTTTTCCATGACCTTTTTTCTTTTGGTAGCCTTAATTAGTTGGAATTAATACTTATAGGTTAAGTTTATTATTTTAAAATTTGCTAATTTTTTTTTTGTAAAAAAAATTTTAAAAATTGGCAGGGAATTGTGGTGACTGGAGTTACGTTTTATTTACAAGCATGGGTTGTTGAGAAGAAAGGTCCAGTTTATATGGCCACGACTACCCCTTTGGCCTTAGTTTTTACAATTGCTTCTTCTGCTGTGCTTTTTGGAGAGATCATTAGTTTGGGAAGGTAATTATTTGCTTCTTTCTTTTTTTTATTAATTTTCCTAGTGCGCTTGCTAGCGAAAGTAAGGGATTTATCTTTTGTGTCGAGCTCGTCATATCAGGCTTGCCTAGTATGGATTACCTCTCCTATGTATTTTGCGAGCTATTGCATAGAAGCGGAGATTTACCCCGTGTACACCCAAAGAATAGCGATTACGGCGTGCGGATTCCCTTATCATTAAAGAAAATATTATAGTAATAATATTAAGCATTAATTAAGCCATATATAATATAAACTAGTTAATTTATATTATATATTTGTTATTCATATTCTTTTCTTATAAAGATACTCTTTGATTAATTATTCAACATACATAGTTATTAAATTATAAAATTAAATTTAATAGTTATGACTTATCAACTATTTACGATCAGCTAACTCATTCTAAAGTTATTTTTTTATTTATTTGCAGCATTTTAGGAGGGATTTTGCTGGTTAGTGGTCTATATTGTGTACTATGGGGAAAATCCAAAGAACAAAAAATGGAAAATTCAAATACTCAAGATATTGAAAAGGCAGAAAATGGATCAAAGGAAGAACCAACAATCTTGGAGAAACAATCCTCAACACCAACTGCTAGAATCCAACATGCTTGTTCTCCAGCTTAATTAGAGGTCTCGAAAAAATATAAAAAAAATTAATGCATATTTTTAATTAAAATAACTTAATATTTATATGTAAAAAAGTTATTGTTCGTGTGGTATGAGTCCCACATGCAAGAAAAATATCCTTTTATTGTGTACAATTAGCATAATTTTTAGGATAATTCAGATTAACTAATTGAGTTTTATGTTGTATGTGGGAACTAACTAGTATTAATGTGATTGTTTTAATAAAGGTTGATACCCAAGGCTGGGGCCAATATTCAGCCTCCTCCTCATGTTCCCGA
>DF365769.1:3916-24926 GCA_000787875.1 Solanum virginianum
CCATACCTTCTCTAAAATGGAGAAAAACCCAAGGAATTTGATGAAGAGTTGAGTTCCTTACCTCAAATGTTGAAATCTCCAAGAGTTCTACTGAGAGTTACTTTTGAGAGAGTTCAAATATGATGAATGAGTTTTTGAATATTTAAAATAGGTTTTAGGTCTTTAGGTGACCATGGAATAGCATAGGAATCCCCAAAAGACCAATAGAAGTAACCAAATTTATGAAAATGCCATTAATGAATCGAAGGGAAAAATTTCCTGGAAACCACTTCACTTGAGGCCATATAGCCCGTGTGGCACTCCACGATTCATGTGGAGTGCTCATGAAGTAACCCTTAGACGAATTCTTGAAGTTGTAACCTTGAACCAACACTTAGAATTTTCGAGCACAAGTCCCACCAAATGGACGGCTTCACGGGCCGTATGAAGCTACATGGTTCATGTGAATGCCCCTGAGTCGACACTTAGAGAATTTCGACGAAAACATTACAAGACGGTAATTCCATACTTAGAATATTTTCACTCCAGAAGCTTCACGAAGGGCCTCACGCACTATCTTGTGCCACACGACTCATGTGACTAGGCGTGACACCTCACGTAACCCAAATGGTGGGGATTCAAGCTCAAGTGTTGCTTAACTAGAGGCCACACGAGCCATGTGCTCCTCCCTTGAGATGACACTTGGTCTAAACTCTGTCCGAAACAAATTTTCAAGTCCCAATGATGTCATACGATATCCGGGTCATTATAATTTTTTCTTACTTTATTAGACAAAAATCAATAGCATTTCTGCTTACCTCAATCTATCAATCAATGATAAAAAAATATTTAAGCACCTGAGCAATTTTTACTTGTCAAAGCTAAGCCTACTTGAATATATAGGCAAAGCACTAATATGCAATAAAAGTTTATTTTGTGAGCTGATTTGTTTCTTATTTTCAAGTCTACAGAGATTAGTTTTCAACTATATTAGTTATATATAATGAAAATATATGTTCAGAAATGAAAACCGCTGTAAATTCGAAAATATGAAGTAGCCGATCCACAATTAAACTAAATGATAAATAAGTTTCTCCATGTAAATTACTTTCTTTACTCAATATTACTTCACATTTTATTTAGTTTTTGGTGTGTCTAAAAATGCCTGGAACTCTTCACAATTTATAAAAACCTAACCTAGAGCCTCTATGCATAGAAGGAAAGCAGACATAAATGAGTACTCTTGCCCTAAAACCCTATTTTCTATTCTATCCCCATTCCTCTGTTATTAATATTCAGGTATTTCGAACTTGAGCCCGAATGTTGAATCCACTTTTTTTATTCTTTCTCTTTCCTCCTTTATTCTAAAAAGGGAAAAAAGAGAAAAGAGGGGGAGAGGGATTTATTACCAATATTTAATTAGATCTCTAATTTTCTTCATTCCTTACCATGACAATAACTAGAATGAAAAAAGGGAATGTCAACACATCCGGAAAAAATAATTAATCTCTATCAATAGACCTGCTAAAGCCTCGAACCATAGCGTACTTAGTACTGGTGCCGTAGAGAGATATGTTTTTAGATCTCGTATTAAAAAACCTCTTTCTTTTGTATTATTTGTTGGAATAGATAATACATATATGATCAGATGCATATGTAGTTAAGGGCTGCTTAGAGTTGAACACAGAATTCTTAATTCAAATTGAAATGTACAATGTTTATGTCCTCATCCACATATTAATTTTTTGCGCTCCAAGATAATACTGAAGAATCAAGTTTTTTATAAATATGATATTTTTGATAAATATGCTTTCAACTATAATAAATGGGTATGAGACTGTTACACCTTGAAAAATTACTAAAATATACCTAGAGGAGACATTGCTCGCATAAGGCATCATAGCAAAACTTTTGGTAAATCTGTGGTCAGAATCACGATCAGCGTGAAATTTGAGTAGAAAAGTGGTCTCAATTAAATTTTTGGCCAACCGGAGCAAAAGTATTTTTCGAGGCAAAATGCGATTTCCAACAAGGTGCACGATTCCTCCACTTCATAGAGATGTCCCAAAATAGCTCATATCACACTTTACACAGAAAAATCATTCAACGGGTGCAATTTATGTGTTATGTAAAAAAAATAAAACTAATGCGAAGCAAGTCAGCGATGCGAACCTACTCCATCACATTTCAAATTTTTTCTGTAGGTTGCAATTTTAATGAGGGGTATTCCCGATATTAAGTTACAGTGTGTCATCATTTTATTTAAAAATTCATGTATGTAGTCAAAAACACATATTTAGTATTAATTATTGTAACAATCCCAAAAAGTGGTCGAAAATGTGCCTTAGAATGGCTGGAATTTTAATTTCTATATATCTAAAACTTTGTTCGTTATCTCAAAAGTCTAACTTCATATTCTTGTTCAGGGGGTCAAAATTAGGGGGATGAAATGACCCCAAAAAGTTCCAAAAACGTGCCTTGTAGGTGCCCAAAATCTTTTTTTCCATATATCTAAAATTTCATTTGGAATTTTGAAAATCTAACTTCATATTCTTGTTCAGGGGGTCCAAAATAGGGTGACAAGTGTCAAACCTCAAATTTAAAGCAAAGGAATCGAATTATGAAATTTTGCTTGGAGCAATTTCCGGTGAGGGTCTACAACCTCTCCGCGATGCGGAGAGGTGTATTTCCTACACTGTCTTTTCCCAGTTCGCCTAGATTTTTCTAAGTGTTGGACCTAAGTTTTTTCAAACATATTTTCACCTATACTTAGCATTATTTCACCCTCATATCACCCAAAAACATTCCCCAATATTTTTCTAAACACTTAGACTCATTTCTAACCCTAAATTCAAGTCTCAAACTCAAGGCCAATCTCAAGAATTTCTTCAAGGACCTAACCCAAGCTTCAAATCTCCGTTAAAGTCTTCTTCAAGAACTTCACAAAAGCTAAGGTATGTGGTATTGAACCATTGTGTCCTTTCATCCATGATGCCTAAACCCTTTTTTTACTTAATATTGTATAATTTAAAGATTTTACATGTGGATCTTGCATATTGAGAAATTTACTGCACAGGATTTTAGTACATGAAAGTTTGATTGTTTTAGCATGTTTTGAGCTTCAACTTTTGGATTTAATATTGAATTTGATGAGGGTTTTTGGAATGAATGTCTTGGGGGTGTTGCAAGGTGTTGATTGAAGGTTTTACTACTGATTTTCCTACATGATTTTATCTCCAAATTGCATGCTCTTTTACCCCCATTACGCACCCCCAAAGTGTTTGATAAAATGTCCGGTTATGATTTCCTGAGGAATTGAAGGTCCAAAGCATGATATATGATATGAATGATGTTATGATGATGAAATGCGCTTATGTACATGATTATTCCAACATAAGGTATTGCATTAGAGCTATGGTGAATCATATATAAAGTGTTACATAGACCATGCCCGATCAGTGGGACAAGAGCTCAGGTAACCTAGAATGAGGGTTAATACTCATCTCCACCAGGGTAATGGGCTGACATCGTCATCAACCTAGAATGAGGGTTAATACTCATCTCCACCTAGGTGATGGGGTGGCAACATCACCAACCTACCAAGGGGTTCAAACCTTGGTAATCTAGCTTGGTCTCATCTTCACATATGATATTCTATATGAGTATGGTTTATCTAACCATGTTTTGCTTATGCATTGATCATACATGACATATTGTTATATCATGCCTATTACCTATTATTATGCATGTTGATTATGAACTTGTCTCTTGTTACATTGCATCCCACATACTTAGTACATTCAAACGTACTAACGCATACTCTTGCCTACATGATATCACCATGTAGGAATCGGTGCCCAAGTTGATCATCCTTCTCCATGTTGCTAGGCAATGATATTCCAAGCTTGTTGGCGAGTCCTCCATTTTGAGTACTTTGGTTTATGTTTTCCTCTTATCTATGTATTAAGACACTATATCATGTTCTAATTGACTATGAGGGTGAGCCCGGTTACTTTGTCTTGGCCCCAGCTCTATCTATGTATTTAGAGGTCTTTGTTGGACATGTTGTGTATTTATGTATGAGCTTTGACTCATCTATGTTGTTTAAGTATTACACTCTTTCTTTCTCACTTAGTCCCATTTCCCCTTATTCATGTTTCTTATGATGTTTTATATTGCTTCTGCGACCAAGAATATGTAATGATATGCTATGAGGCTTGTTAAGGGTCCCTTCAGGTTCCCCATTCGTCGGTCATATCTAGACCCTAGGCTTGGGACATGATAGTGGAAAAAGGCCTAACCCCAATTTTAGAGCCACAGTAGCAAAATTTAAAATTTCAAGTGGCGCAATTTCCAGTGACCCTCCGCGTCCTCTCCGTGATGTGGAGAGGTGTATTTTCATGCACTGTCTTCTTTAGTCCATCCAGATTTTTCTAAGTGTTGGGCCTAAGTTTTTCCAAATATGTTTTTATCTATACTTAGCCTTATTTCACCATATATCATCCTAAACATTCCCCAATACTTACCAAAACACTTAACCAAATATTTACTCCTAAATTCAAGTCCCAAACTCAAGACCAATCTTAAGGATTTCATCAAGGATCTCATTCAAGCTTCAAGTCTTCATTTCCAATCTTCTTCAAGGGTTCTCTAAAGTCAAGGTATCTGGTGTTGATCCATTAGGTCCTTTTACCTATGGTGCCTAAGCCACTTTTTACTAATATTGCATGATTTAAAGTTAATTTTATATGTGGGTTTTGTATACTAAGAAATTTATTGCTCAGTGATTTGAGTTCATGAAAGTATGGTTGTTTTAGCATGTTCTTAGCTTTAAATCTTGGTTCTAGTGTTGGATTTGATGAGGGGTTTTGATATATATGTCTTGAGGGTATTGCAAGGTGTTGTTTGATGGTTTTACAATTGATTTTCTTGCAAGATTTCATCTCTAAATTGCATGGTCTTTTACCCCCATTACATACCCGCCAAGTGTTTGATAAAATGTTCGGCTCGGGTTTCTTTAAGAATTGAAGGTCTAATGCATGTCTTATGAGTTGAATGGTGTTATGATGATTATATGATGATGAAATAATGATGGAATGATAATGAGATGATTGTATGCATATCATGTATAATGTGGAGAGGATAGCCAATTGTGCCTACCAAAAAGATTATATCGTAAGGAATGGACACCCACCGAAAAGGCCATCCCGTAAGGTAGAAAGACTAAAGGTTCCCACCACAAAGATCATATCCTAAGGTATGGACATTCTATTGAAAAGGCCATGCCGTAAGATAGAATGAATCACGATCCTACTCAAAAGATGATATCGTAAAGTAGGGGACATCTTCTACTACTTACCAAAAAGATTATGTCGTGCGGTAGGGGTATTGATAAACTCTCCAAAAAGGTTATATCGTAAGATGAGTGGGGGTCTTCGGCCTATTTCATGAAGGTTGGTACAAAAGGTTTTGAGTATGTTTCTCATAATGAGTTTATATTCGTTGATCATGATTTACTAGCATGTTTTACATTAAGCATTGTGCATACATGCCATAGTGATATTATACCTATCCTTTCATTACAATTATGCATTTCAATTATGTGGCCTATCTCTTGCTAGCATTGCATCCCACATACTTAGTACATTCAAATGTACTAACGCATGCTCTATGTCTACATGATGTTACCATATAGGAACTGGAGCCCCGCTTGAGCATCTCCACCCACGTGGCTAGTACAGTTTGACTCAAGCTTATTGGTGAGTCCTCCATTCCAGGGATGTTGGTCTATGTTTCTTATGTTATGTATTGATTCCTTCTTCTTTATTGCTATTTTACCTATGAGGATGAACCTGGTTGCTCTATCTTCCCCCCGCTAAGTATCTATGTTTAGAGGTGTTGTTGGAGAAGTTATGTATTTCATTTGAGCTTTGACTCATCTATATTATATAGGTATTAGACTTACTCTTTCTCCTTTAGTCCCATTTCCCCTTGTTAATTTTTCTTATGTTGTTTTATATTGCTTTCCCAACCAAGGATGTGTAATGATATGCTATGAGGCTTGTTTGGGGTTCCTGCGGGTTTCTTTTTCGCCAGTCACATCTAGACCCTAGGCTTAGGTTATGACAAATATAGTATCAAAGCACTAGCTTGATAGATCCTTGGAGTCTAACATACCACGTCGATTAGAGTCTTGTTCATCGTTGGGTTGTCCACCATAACTATGAGTACGAAGCAATAAGACGTTTTAGGAAATATTTCCCTTCTTCATGGTCAATATCATGTTATAGAGTTGAAGTAAGGTTATTTCCCCTAACGATTGTTCTTTGCTATGTTAGATCATGCCTAACATAAGGAGAAGAAGGGCCCATACTCTCGAGGAGCAACCGGCCAATGGAGACCTTCGGGATGCTCTCACCTTGCTTGCACATGTTGTGGCTAATCATTCCAAGGGGCCCAAGCCCCTAATGCTCCAACAACGGCTTCTCGAGTGAGAGACTTTATGAGGATGAACCCGCCAGAGTTCTATGGGTCAAAGGTGGATAAGGACCCACAAGACTTTATTGATGAGAGCTATAAGGTATTGGCCATCATGGGTATTAGATTGGTAGATTAGGTGCAGTTTGCAACCTACCAACTCAAAGGGGTAGCAAAAGTATGGTATGATAAATGGAAAAGTGAGAAGGGAATCCATAATGTGGTGCTTTGGGAGGAGTGCAAGGCGGCTTTCCTTAGTTAATTCTTCCCTTTTGAGCTTAGGAAAGCTAAGTTGGTAAAGTTTATGAACTTGAAATAAGGTGTTATGAGTGTGAGGGAGTATGCCCTCAAGTTTAATCAACTCTGCTAGTATACTCCTCACTTAGTTGCCGACTTAATAGCCAGAATAAACAAGTTTGTGATGGGCATCTCCAACTTGGTGACTCACTTGGTTGCTGACCCAAGGGCTAAAATGAACAAGTTTGAGGTGGGCATCTTCGACTTGATGAGTGAAGAATGCCGATCCGCTATGTTGATTAGAGACATGGATTTGTCCCACTTGATGACTTATGCCTAGAAAATAGAGGGTAGAAGTTAAGGAAAAGGAGGAGTAGTGAGGCCAAGAAAGCCCGATTGGATGGTGGTCTCAAGGTCTACAGTCTGATGATGCTCCAAGCAAGAGAATTGTTAGGGGTGGGGTGCTAAACCCAAGGCCCCAAGAAAATAGTGGGGTGACTCATCTTAGATGCCCAAAATATGAAAGGAAACATGGTGGTACATATTGGAGAAACACGGGGCATGCTTTAGGTGTGGTGAGATGGGCCACAAAATCATGAATTATCTATATGCTCAAAACAATGTAGAGGTGGTGATATTGATCAAGGAGATGCTCCAAAACGTAATCGATTTTATGGTCTCCAAAGAAGGCAAGGAGAGGTGGTGGTGGGCGGTGGTGCGCGATGATGCTACCGGTCAGTTAGAGGTTTTTCTTGAATTTATTGTACATACTTTGATGTTTTGGGGTCGTTATTTCTTCCCATTATTCCTTGTTTCTAGTAAGATTTCGTTATGTGCGACTATTGATACTAGAAGGCCTTGTAAGGTTTGCTCCATGTTCTTATTGCATAAGGTCTCGTCTTGTGATCTTTGTTGGATTTTGGTTGACGGATTAGAGGTCTAGAGGTAATGTGACTACATCCATATTATAAGTACTCTTATGGGATGATGACTTAGCTTGTTGTGTTGTGGTGGTCTCTAGTGGTGGTACATTGATTTATTTAGAGCTTGTAAATCATTTGGGGGTAGTGTTGCAAGTTATAGAGGATGAGAGGTTGTTTGCTAAATCTGATAGGTGTGAGTTGTGGATAACAAGAAGGTTGATAGAACTCCTTAGGGATTATGGTATGAGTGTGCGTTGGTATTTCCAGTAAGGCTAGTATTGTGGTCGGTGCTCTAGGTAGCCTAGTGTGTGTGGCTAATAGTGGTAAAGAGATGCCTAGTGGGGGCCCATCGATTGGTTAGATTGAAAGTTAGATTGACAAAAGTTGAGAATGGTAGTATAATGTTCTTGGTGGTTCCAAATCTTCTTGGGTTAAGAGGTTAAGTTTAAGTAAGGCCTTGATTCCACCTTATTAGAGTTGGAAGTTTTGGATGAGAAGACGATAGAGTGGAGGTTGTCTCCCAAGGGGGAGATGGTGGCTATGGTACTAAGTGCGTTAGGTGAATTTAAGGTTGACACTTGAGTTGAGGATTGTGAGTCCTTATAGATTGTAGAGGGAGGTTGGTAAAGTTGCTTAAGTTTGGGGATTGCCTCTAGGTGTAGGTATGGTTCACTCAGTTCTTCATGCTTCTAGGTGGATGGGATGTGTTGGCAGGTCTAGTGTTATAGAACTCTTTGAAGTTGTCGGTGAGGTGGAGGATAAGTTGGCTTGGAAGGAGGTCCCGGTAGGGGTGTTGGATGGATGAGTGGAGAGGTTGATTAATGGGGATGTGGTATTCATTAAGGCCCTTTGGAAGAGTTGTTTATTCTTATGTGTTTCTTGGAGAGTCAGTGTAGACATGGAGAAGCGAGATCCATATCTCTTTCACTCTATTCAAGCTTATGATGACATGTCAAGTCCTTACCATGATTCTAAGTCCTATGTTTCAGCCGTTATGTCATTCATGTGCATTCATGTTTAAGTTGGCAAGTTTATGATGATTTTACACTTATGTTGAAATCTTGAAAATGGTGAATTGAATGTTATATTGCATTTTTGTTAGGGCTGATTTGTTATGATCACTCTTGTCTTGTACATCTCTTTTGCATTCGAGGATAAATGTTCCCAAGGGGGAGATATTGTAACGACCCAAAAAAGTGCCTGAATATCTGCATTGGAAGGACCAAAATTTTAATTTCAATATATCTAAAATTTTGTTTGTTGTTTCAAAAATATGACTTCATATTCTTGTTCAGGGGGTTCAAATTAAGGGGAAAGGGTCTAACCCCGATTTTAGAGCAACCATAGAAAAATTCAAAAATCTCATGGTGTAATTTCTAGTGAGGTTTGCATGTCACTTCTGTGACGTGCACCTGTGTTTTTTTGGTGACTCCAACACTTAGCCATATTTTTCACTCCGAGTGAGCCTCTACGTCCTCTCCGTGACATGGAGAGGTGTATTTTTATGCACTCTCTTCTTTAGTCCATCCTGATTTTTCTAAATGTTGGGTTTAAGTTTTTCCAAACGTGTTTTTACCTATACTTAGCTTTATTTCACCCTCATATCATCCTCAATATTTTTCAGTACTCACTCAAACACTTAGCCATCTTTTCAATCTCAAATTCAAGTATCAAACCCTCATTCGGAACTAAGGTTTTCCTTCAAAGTTCTTAATACTCACCAAAACACTTAGCCAAATATTTACTCCCAAATTCAAATCCCAAACTCAAGACGATTCTTAAGGATTTCATCAAGGATCTCATTCAAGCTTCAAGTCTCTGTTTCCAATTTTCTTCAAGGGTTCTCTAAAGTCAAGGTATGTGGTGTTGATCTATTGGGTCCTTCCACCCATGGTGCCTAAGCCTCTTTTTTACTAATATTGCATGATTTAAAGTTGATTTTGCATGTGGGTTTTGTATAGTAAGAAATTTACTGCACAGTGATTTGAGTTCATGAAAGTATGGTTGTTTTAGCATGTTCTTTGCTTTAAATCTTAGGTCTAATGTTGGATTTGATAAGGGGTTTTGATATGTATGTCTTGAGGGTGTTGCAAGATGTTGTTTGATGGTTTTACAATGGATTTTCTTGCAAGATTTCATCTCTAAATTGCATGGTCTTTTACCCCCATTACACACCCGCCAAGTATTTGATAAAATGTCCAGCTAGGGTTTCTTGAGGAATTGAAGCTCCAATGCATGTCTTATGAGTTGAATAGTATAATGATGATTATATGATGATGAAATAATGATGGAATAAAGATGAGATGATTGTATGCATAACATGTATAATGAGGAGAGAAAGTGTAGGTATATGATGACTTTGTGGTGATGATAGGGATGTCTATATTAGTTGTTTTTAAGGAAAAGTACCTATGGTGTCGCATGTAGATTGTTGGGTTCTTATGTTTGTTGTGTTCTTGGGAAAATGAGAAGTTCAGTTACATTCATTTGAGGGTACGACGGGGCCCTATCCCGGTTCTTATGTTTGTTGTGTTCTTGGGAAAATGAGAAGTTCTTTCTTGATGATTTAAATGTAATGGTTTGATGAGCTAGTTCTATGATTCATACCGAAAAGGCTATGCCGTAAGGTAGAGTTATTAATGATTCCTACCGAAAAGATCATATCATATTGTATGAACACCCTATCAAAAAGGCCATACCGTAAGGTAGAATAGCTAATTATGCCTACCGAAAAAATTATAGAGTAAGGTATGGACACCCCATCGAAAAGAGCATCCATAAGGTAGAAAGACTAAAGGTTCCCACCGAACAGATCATTTCGTAAGGTATGGACATTCTATTGAACAGGCCATGTCGTAAGATAGAACTAATCATAGTTCCTACCCAAAAGATGATATCATAGAGTAAGGTATATCTTATACTACTTATCAAAAAGACTATGTCATATGGTAGGGGTATTGATAACACTCTCCAAAAAGGTTATATCGTAAGGTGAGTGGGGGTCTTCGGCCCATTTCATGAAGGTTGGTACAAAAGGTTTCAGTATGTTTCTCATATTGAGTTTATATTCCTTGATCATGATTCACTAGCATGTTTTACCTTAAGCATTGAGCATACAAGCCATATTGATGTTATACCTATTCGTTTCTTACAATTATGCATTTCGATTATGTTGCCTACTCTTGCTAGCATTGCATCCCACGTACTTAGTACATTCAAATGTACTAATGCATACTCTATGCCTACATGATGTTACTATGTAGGAACCGGAGCCCCGCTTGAGCTTCTCCAACTACGTGGCTAGTACGGTTTCACTTATGCTTATTGGTGAGTCCTCCATTCCTGGGACGTTGGTCTTGTATTGATTCCTTCTTCTTTATTGCTATTCTGACTATGGGAGTGAGCCCAGTTGCTTTGTCCTGACCCCACTACATATCTATGTTTAAAGATGTTGTTGGACAAGTTATGTATTACATTTGAGCTTTGACTCATCTATGTTATTTAAGTATAAGACTTTCCCTTTCTCTGTTAGTCCTATTTCCCCTTGTTCATGTTTCTTATGTTGTTTTATATTGCTTCCGCGATCAAGGATGTGTAATAATATACTATGAAGCTTGTTTGGGGTTCCTTCGGGTTCTCCATTTGCCGGTCACGTCTAGGCTCTACGCTTGGTTCATGATAATTATATTTTCAATATATTATAGTAAAATAATAATTCTTTTATTCATATTTTTTTGTTCATGTTTGACCTGACCTATTTATTATAATTTTGTCACAATGGCTAAATTTTCAATTTTGTCAATCCAAATTTACATCCTATTTATTGCACCATATAAATTTAAATTTCTATAAACTAGTAATATTGGTACAACATAAAAAATTAATATGTATCATACAAAAAAGTGCATCATGACATCATAAGATGTCTCACCTAAATATCATTTAGTAAAAATATTTTTCAAAAATTATATTTATCCTAAAAATAATTTTTAATCAGTATTTTTTCCCTCAAGATTGTTATATCCATTTGAAGATCTTCTTTGTCCAATCGATGAATAATCGACATCACATTTTATATCTAATGCCTGAAAAGGATAACAAATATATTGACAGACCTTCGAATAAAATTAAAATACAAACATAAATTTCTTGAAGCAAAAAGACCTGTAACATGGAAACACCAGTGATAACAACAACATATCTAGTGAAATTAATTAAAGTAGATATCCATCATTAATATTTCTATTAGTTGAGGAAGAAAAATACACCCCTCAAATTAAACCTACATTTTTTTCTTACATTGTTAGACAAAAATCAATAACATTCCTTCTTACCTTAAATCTATCAATCTACAATAAAAATGAACTTGAGCAATTTTTACTTGTCAAAACTAAGCCTACTTGAATATATAGATAAAGCACTAATGTGCAATAAAAATTTATTTTGTGAGTTGATTTGTTTCTTATTTTCGATTTTTCCGAGATTAATTTTCAACTATATTCATTATATATAATGAAAATATATGTTGAGAAATAAAACAGCTATAGACTCAAAAATATGAAGCTACCGATCCACAATTAAACTAAATAATAACTAAGTTTCTCCATGTAAATTACTTTCTCTACTCAATATTACTTCACATTTTATTTATTTTCTGGTGTTTCTAAAAATGGACGGAACTCTTCTCAATTTATAGGAACCTGACCTAGAGCCTCCATGCATAGAAGGAAAAAAGGAATAAATTTTTCTCCTCCACATAATAATTTTTTGTTAAGAGTTCAAATGACCGTTTGAATTGAGTTGAGCATGAAAATATTACTTGATTATTGAGTTGATTGTATTTGAGTACTTATATATGTGATTGAATGAATAGATGAATCTTTAAGACAATTGATATAACCCAATGAGGTTGAGGATGAGTTTATTGGTTGAGGATTGAGGATTGAGCTAAATGATGAGTTGAGTTGTTTTAGTCTTGGGAGGAGTATCAAGCACAGAGTGGCAAGCGAGTTTATTTTTACTTTAACCCAGAGAACTACATTCCCAGCATAGGATAGTCACATAGCATTGTTCTGGTGACTCTTGTCCCGTAAGTGAGCATTTATCCTGGATCCAAGAGAGAGTTGATCATCCTATACTGTGGCAAGTATAGTACGGGCGTGGCAACGATGCTGATTTGTTGTGCATCACCTATTTCATGGTGGTGGGAGATATGTCGATTAAGAGAAACTGTTAAGCAACTTTGATTGAGCATGAGATTTACAAACTTGAGCTTACTTTCACTATGTATATGTGTATTATGTTGGAATGCATGAAATGTTTTAAAACTGCTATATACTAAGCTGAGCATGAGTTGAAGAGTCGAGGTGAGTATTCTTGAGCTTATTATTATTACTACATTTGAGCAGCTGGACTTACCATACATTCCATGTATTGATGCCTTTGGTGTTGCATCATTTCATGATGTAGATATTAGAGAGATAGGGTACTTCATTCTACGCATCGCTAAGATCCAAATCAGTACACTTCAGAGTTAGTGAGCTCTCCTTACATTCTGGAGAAGCCCTTTTTAACTTTTGTCTTTTATTAAGAACTTTATCTATTTGAGATGTCTATGACCTGTCATGGCACCGTCTGGATTGTTCAGTAGAGGCTTCATAGACATTGACTGAGTGATTTATTAAAAGTAATGTATAATTTCAAATCTTATTCTTTTGTAACTGTGAATGAGTTTTCATTAATGATATTGTGACCATTTGTGTTATTTCTCCCCCTATTTAGTACGATGTGATAATGAGGCCAAGTGATTCGCTTGAATACTAGCAATAGTCTTTGAGTGCCAGCGATGCCAAGGGTACCCTCCCGGGGCATGACAAACTTGGTGTCAGAGCATAGAGTTCAAGAGTCCTAGGGAGGTAATGAAGCTATGTCTAGTAGAGTCTTGTTTATGCGTATGTTGTGCACCACAGTTCATAAACAGGAAGCTATAGGACATTAGGAATGGTTACACATCTTTGATATTCTGAGTTCGTGTGATAGAGTTGAAAACTTTATGAAATTCTTCTCTAATTCATAAGTTACGCAATTACAGATCATGCCTCTAAGACATACTGTAGTCTAGAGGAATGCTTTAGCTAGCGACACTGAGGACCCCACTTTTGGGGTACCTCCTCAGAGGGAAACAAGGAGCCGAGATCAATCGGCAAGAAGTGCTGATATTCCTTTGATACCTGCTGCTCCACCTGCTCCTACTGCCGAGGCTGACTTCAGAGGAGCTATCACCATGCTTACTCAACTAATAGCTACCCATGGTGGGAATCGAGGCTAGCCAACTCCTAGTTCAAGCTCTCATGAGCCAGCGGCTACTTCTAGGCTAAGAGATTTCTAAGAATGAACCCAACTATATTCATTGGGTGCAAGATTGAGGAGGATCCTCAAAACTTAATTGATAAGATGTGTAAGGTGTTGAAAACCATGCACACGACCGAGACTGAGGTAGTCGAACTTGCTGCTTATCAGCTCAAAGATGTGGCCAATGTTTGGTCCAATCAATGAGAAGAGAGTTGAGGTGATAATGCTGAACCTGCTGCTTAGGATGAGTTTGAGAATGCCTTCCTCGATCACTTTTTCCCTCAAGAGTTAAGAGAGGCGAAAGTTGAGGAATTTGAAAACTTAAAACAAGAGTGGTTGACAGTGAAGTTGTATAGCCTGAAATTTATCTAGTTGTCCAGGTACGCTACAGAGATGGTCCTGAATATGAGAGCAAGAATGAGGAAGTTTTAAGCATGTGAAGAGGGAATGTAAGGACGCATTGTTTAACCCAGATATGGATATTTCTAGATTAATGGTTTATGCTCAGCAAACTCAAGAGGACAAGAAGAAGGATGGAGAGGAGCACCTGAGTAAGAAGGCCAGATCAACAGTGGCTAAGCCCAACCAGCACAAGCAGGGCAAGGGAGATGACTCCTACATCCAAAAGAGGACCTTGGGATATGCACCTTCTTCAGCCAGTACACCAGCTCCGAGCCACAGGTATGACCAAAAGTCCCAAGGCCAGCAAAACTTTAGGGTACAGGGTTCGCAAGCCAGCGAGACTCTTGGCTCTGAAGGGAAGCCACCTTGAAAGAAATATAGCAAGATGCATCTAAGAGAATGTAGAGATGGAGGGAGTGGTTACTATAAGTGTGGCCTGCCGGGTCATTTTCAAAGGGAGTGTACAACATAGAGTAATAAGGCCTAATCCTCTAACACGGCACCACTAGCGAGGGGTAACCAAAGAGGTACTGTAACAAGACCAGGCGGAGGGACAAATCATCTGTATGCAATAGGGAATTGATAGGACCAAGAGACTGCACCAGATGTTGTGACAGGTATGATCCGAGTCTTTACTCTTGATTTTTATGTTATGATGAATCCTGGTGCCACTTTGTCATTTGTATCTCCTTGTGTGGTGAGTAGATTTGAGTTTTTCCCTGAGTGCTTTCTTTAACCATTTTCTATTTCTACTACTGTTGGTGAGTTTATCCAAGCTGAGAAGATCTATAAAAATTATATGGTATCTATTTATCATAGGGATACTTCTGCTGATTTGGTTGAGTTGGAAATGGTTGATTTCGATATAATTCTTGGTATGGATTGCTTCATGCCTGCTATGCCTCTGTTGATTATCGAACTCAAACGGTCAAATTCCAGTTTCCATTCTGCCATATAGGATGGCCCCTGTAGAGTTGAAAGAGTTGAAGGAATAACTGAGGGATTTGTTAGAAAAAAGATTCATAAGGCTGAGTGTCTCTCCATGGGGCGCTCTAGTCTTGTTTATGCAAAAGAAGGATGGTTCCTTGAGGATGTGTATTGACTATCATCATATGAATAAGGTGACAATTAAGAATAAGTATCCCCTTCCGAGAATTGATGACTTGTTTGACTAACTTTAGGGTGCCACTATTTTCTCCAAGATAGACCTCAGATCAGGATATCACCAGTTGAAAGTGAGAGAATATGATATCTTGAAGATGGCTTTTTGAACTTAATATGGTCATTTCGAGTTTTTAGTGATGTCGTTTGGGTTGATAAATGCACCTGCGGCCTTCATGGACCTAATGAATAGAGTATTCAGATAGTATCTTGACACATTCATAATTGTGTTCATCAATGACATTTTGGTGTACTGTAGAAATAAGGAGGAGCATGCCAAACACCTCAAAATCACTTTGTTAACGCTTTGAGATCATGAGTTATATACAAATCCATAGCTTTCTTTGGTCATGTGGTTCTGGGAAATGGAATTCAAGTGGATACTAAAAAGATTGAGGCGATTAAGAACTGGCCAAGACCAACCTCACCAATTGAGATAAGAAGTTTTTTGGGCTTGGCTGGGTACTATCGAAGTTTTGTTAAAGGATTTTCTTTCAGAGCCGTGCTATTAACTAGATTGACTTAGAAAAAGGTCAACTTTCAATTGTCTGACAAGTGTGAGAAATATTTTGACGAGCTAAAGATGAGGTTGACTACTACACCAGTGTTGACCTTGCCTGATGGGACAGATGGGTTTTTTATCTACTGTGATGCCTCAAGAGTAGGATTGGGATATCTATTGATGTAAAAAGGGAAGGTTTTTGCCTATGCTTCTAGACGACTCAAAGTGCATGAGAAGAACTATCCTGCTCATGACTTGGAGTTGGCTGTAGTGGTGTTCTCTCTCAAGATCTGGTGCCACTGCTTGTATGGAGTGCATGTGGATGTGTTCACGGACCACAAAAGCCTATAATATGTTTTCACCCAGAAGGAACATAACTTGAGGCAAAGAAGATGGCTTGAGTGGCTCAAGGACTATGACATGAGCATTCTTTACCATCCAGGTAAGGCTAATGTGGTTGCCAATGCTTTTAGCAGGTTGTCCATGGGAAGCACTGCTCATATGAAGGAAGAAAGGAAAGAGTTGGTTAAAGAGGTGCATAGATTGGCTAGATTAGGAGTACAACTTGAAGAAAATAATGAGGGAGGGTTTAATGTCTAGAATTGGTCCACTTCATCCTTAGTGTCAGAGGTGGAAGAAAAACAAGACTAAGATACTATGCTATTGCAGTTGAAATAGGATGAACATAAGCAGAAGCTTATGACTTTTGCCAATGGGGGAGATGGGGTATTGAGGTATCAAGGCAGATTGTGTGTTCCTGACGTTGACAATGTTTGGGAGAGAATCATGGTGGAAGCACATAACTCAAGGTATTCCATTCATCCTAGCACCACCAAGATGTATCACGACTTGAGAGAAGTCTATTGGTGGAACGGGATGAAAAAGGATATTGCGAAATTTGTTGCAAAGTGTCCCAATTGTCAGCAGGTCAAGGTTGAGCATCAGAGATCGAGTGGTTTGGCTCAGAACATTGAAATTCCACAATGGAAGTGGGAAATGATCAATATAGACTTCATTATTAGTTTACCATGGTCTCGAAAGCAACATGACTCGATTTGGGTGATAATTGACAGAATGACTAAGTCTGCTCACTTCTTGGCAGTCAAGACAATTAACACTTCAGAGGAATATGCCAAGTTGTACATTCATGAGATTATGAGGTTGCATGGAGTTCCACTGTCTATCATCTCGAACAAAGGAGCTCAATTCGTCTCTCAATTTTGGACATCCTTCTAGAAGAGATTGGGTACTAGGGTGAATCTAAGTACAGCCTTCCACCCTCAGACAGATGGCTAGGCAGAGCATACTATTAAGGCATTAGAGGATATGTTGAGAGCATACGCTATTGATTTTAAAGGTAATTGGGATGACCATTGCTTTTAATAGAGTTTGCTTACAACACTAGCTTTCATTGGAGTATTCAGATAGCCCCATACTAGGCACTTTATGGTAGAAGGTGTAGATCATCGATTGGATTGTTTGAGGTAGGTGAAGCTGAGATGATTGGACCAAACTTGGTACACCAAGCTGTGGAAAAGGTGCAGACTATTGGAGAAAGATTTAGAACTGCACAAAGTCGACATAAATCTTATACAGTTGTATGAAGAAGGGACCTAGAGTTTGAAATCAATGATTGCGTATATTTGACAGTGTTACCCATAAAGGGAGTGACGAGATTTGGAAAGAAAGAAAAGTTGAGTCCAAGATACATTGGCCCTTACCGAGTCATAATGAGAGTGGTCAAAGTTGCTTACGAGTTAGAGCTACCCTAAGAATTAGCACCTATCCACCAGACTTTCCATGTTTCTATGCTTAAGAAATGTTTGGGTGATTCGCGGTTGGTAGTGCTTATCGAGAGTATTGAGATGAAAGATAGCCTGAGTTTTGAGGAAATTCATGTCAACATTCTTGATTGTCAGGTTTGAAAATTGAGATATCAGAAGATTGCATCTATTAAATTATTGTGGAAGAATCAATTCATAGAAGAAGCTACTAGGGAGGCGAAAGAGGACATGAAGGCCAAATACCCCATTTATTCCAATCTGTAGATGACGAGAGAATTGACGATAATAATTCCTTCTATATCCCTATTCATTGAGTTTCTCTTTCATTCCAAGATATGATAAAGTTCTAGAATTCAAGTGAGGATTGGTATGACTTATTAATGTGATGTGATTATTGTATTTGCTACATTTCTTATTTGATTGATTTCATGAGTCAGTCGAGGGATGATTGATTGTTAGAGTCCATAAGAAGATTCATACCTTAACCTATATTCTCTTCATTCAAGGACGAATGATCCCAAGGGGGATATAATGTAATGACCCTAAATTTTCGTCTTACTTTGGTTGGAATAGTTGAAAGAGTTGTAAAGGGAATTTTCAAGAAATAAAGGTTTACAAATTGATTATTTCGAGGAGTTTTAATAGGAATTTGAAGTTTTTGTAGAAGGAAATTTTTCTCAGATCAACGAAAGAAGTGTAACTGCAAAATTTCATTTTTTTTATGGTGGGGCCAACCATTACTGAAGGATGGGCATCCTTCAGTCCTTCAGTGAAGGATGGGCGTCCTTCACTTCACTTTTTGGCCTATAAATTTAGGAATATTTTCTGACCATTTCCAGCACCTCTAAAAATTTTTCATTTGTAATTTCTTTGTTTTCCTACTGATTTTGACACAGAAAGAATTGAAAATCAGTTCCGAGTTGAGTATGAAAGGTTCGGGTCATTTTCGAGCCAAGTTGGGCATTTTTGACAATTTTATTCATGTAAGTTGCTCGTACTTTCTACACCTCTTATAATAAGATACTTTATATAATTGAGTTTATTATCATCTACTTTTACGTACTTATTCATGAGAATATTATTTATGACGTGTTAGGAAATTATTTTGAGCCTATAAAGTTAAATCGAAATACCGTACATATTACTTTACTTACTTGAATGAAAGAAGTTATCTACTGTATGAATATTACTTGTATGAATATTATATCTTGAGATTTAAGATCTATATGAAATTAAGTTGAGATTAATATGACGAATTGAAGATACTTAAGTCTTTAAACATGATTGTACATTATACTTGAGAAATATTAAACTTATTTACATGATGTGATGAGTAGAGTTAAGAGTTCAAATGACCGTTTGAATTGAGTCGAGCATGACAAGATTACTTGATTATTGAGTTGATTGTATTTGAGTACTTACATATGTGATTGAATGAATTGATGAATCTTTGAGACAATTGAGATAACCCTATGAGGTTGAGGATAAATTGATTGGTTGAGTATTGAGGACTGAGTTAAACGATGAGTTGAGCATATTTTAGTCTTGGGAGGAGTATCGAGCACCGAGCAGGGAGTGAGTATATATTTACTTTAACCCATAGAACTATGTTGCCAATGTAGGATAGTCACATAGCATTGTTCTAGTAACTCTTGTCCCGTAATTAGACATTTACCTTGGATCCAAGAGAGAGTTGATCGTCATTTTAAAGGTAATTGGGATGACCATTGCTTCACTCTTGTCCCGTAATTAGACATTTACCTTGGATCCAAGAGAGAGTTGATCGTCCTATGCCGTGGTATGTATAGGACAGGCATGGCAACAATGCTGATTTATTGTACATCATCTAATTCATGGTGGTGGGAGGTATGTCGGTTAAGAGAAACTCCTATGCAACTTTTATTGAGCATGAGATTTACAAACTTGAGCTTAGTTTCTCCATGTATATATGTATTATGTTGGAATGCATGAAATGTTTTAAAACTGTTATATACTAAGCTGAGCATGAGTTGAGGAGTCGAGGTGGGTATTCTTGAGCTTATTATTATTACTACATTTGAGCCATTGGACTTACCGTACATTCCATGTATTGACGCCTTTGGCGCTGCATCATTTCAAGATGCAGATATTAGAGATAAGGGACTTCAGCCTGCGTATCACTGAGATCCAGATCAGTACACTTCAGAGTTGGTGAGCTCTCCTTACATTCTGGAGAAGCCCTTTATATCTTCTGTCTTTTATTAAGAACTTTATCTATTTGAGGTGTCTATGGCCTATCATGGCACCGTCTGGATTGTTGAGTAGAGGCTTCATAGACATTAATTGAGTGATTTGTTAAAAGTATTGTTTAATTTCAAACCTTGTTCTTTTGAAACTATGAGTGAGTTTTCATTAATGATATTGTGTCCATTTGAGTTATTTCTTCCGTTGTTGAGTATGATGATGATGATGCCAAGTCGTTCAGTCGGAGGCTAGCAATAGTCTTTGAGTGCCATCCACGCCAAGGGTACCCCCCTGAGGTGAGACATCCTATAAGGAAAGATGCCATCTAAATGGGTGTTGTTCTCATAAGGAGAAGACATGATATGACTTGATATGATATATGTGAAAATCCTATCTGAAATGGGTGTTATTGTCACGCCCCAAATCCTATTAAGACGAATTGGCACCCATTGCCGATAAGGCCCGGGAGAACCAACTATACCTATGTCCTTTCTATATGTATTATAATGAATTCCACCTTCAGAATACTTTTAAAAATGAAAATAGCACTAATAATCCAAAAGGAAAAGCATATAACTAGGCTGTTGGGGCCACGCTGTCTGGAATACAAAACATGCCCACACTTTAATTTACATAGTCTACAAAGCCTCTAAACAGTGACAAGTATCTAATAAGGGTCGGGACAAGCCCCGCCTCAACCAACTGTAGAATACAAAAACATAAACTCTAGATATGCAAAGCTCCGAAGCAACCTGGAGCTTGGTGACAAAAGCTGGATACCTTGTACTCCTATTGGGGAGATCTACTAGCACCTGTACCTGTAGCATGAAATATAGGTCCCTCGTAAGGGACGTCAGTATGAGATAATGTATTGAATATGTAAGGCAGGTAACACTGTATATGAAATAACAACTCATATTAGACTTTGTACTGATGTATGATAAGAGACCGCCTTTGATTACATTGTGGGA
>DF365767.1:1010-24930 GCA_000787875.1 Solanum virginianum
AAACTCTGCCGAAATTTCTGCAGATTTCCAGTACTGTTTTGTAGGATATCCGAGTCAGTGTGAGGATAGGTGTCCATGTCGGGCACCGGTCACGGCTTCGGGAGTTGGGCTGTGATACAACACCACTTTCGACCATTTTAATTCCACATATACAATCACAATTAACAATGTTGTAACTAAGCATCTACTCCTATCAGCAAGTTCGTCAAACATGAACTCACTATGTAACAACTAAAGTTGTATTGATCAAATAAAGGAACTCACAAGAATGTTCATCAAACTTAATAACCAAAGATCAAGCGAAAAATAGAAAAGAGAGGTTCCAAATTACTATCACAAATAGCTGATGAAAATAAACAAAACAACTCTTAACATAAATTCTAATAATTTGTTTATCTCTTTGTTGCTGCCCCGACCTAGGGCTATGCCATGACACAAAGAATGTAACACCCAGAGGCATCTCATCCAAGCCTCGTATTTGTATCTTAAACATTCATAAGGCTAAATAAGCATACATAAGAGACATAAACGAAAGAATATCAAAATTTCCCTTAGGGAAACATACATCAATCCATTACATCCAAAACATGTCTCTACATCATAGATTTGGCAGGGTCTAGAACATAGCTTACTAGCTCACCCTCAAGATATACATCAAAAGAAAAAAAATATAAAGTATCAACATAAAGTGAACATCATAAATAGGCTTGTTCCTAAAGCATGAGAACTCACCAACAAATCTCCAAGCTTGAAATCCAGATCTAGCCATGAAATAGAATAGTCGCCTCGTCGTCCGTCCCTACACGATTAGATCATGTAGGCAAAGAAGTACTTAAGGTATGCCATCAATCAAAGGACATCACAGTAATAACAATATGCTATTCATAAGCAATAGGATAAGAACACAATATGCGTGAGCATTACAAGCTTAAAATCATGAGAAGAAGCACCATAAAAATCCTTTCAAAACCTTAGCATACATATGTGGAAGTAAGACCATAACCGACATCTAAGACCATGCGGACTATTAAATGAAATCTTAATGTTCCATTTACATCAAGCAAAGAGGAGTCTACTTTGCCAAGGTAGACTCGATCCTCATCCTATAGGCTCTATCCTAGTAGAGTGAGAACCATTATTTGACTCCACCTTTTAGGCTTTATCCTAGCATGGTAAGTGTCCATTAGAAGCTATATGGATCTACTAGCACGCCTTTAAGGCATAAAACATGAACATCATTCCTATGGTGATACATATGTATGGTATTATAGAATCTACCAAAGCCCTCTCGGTGCTATGTCATATCCCGCAGAATACATAAATCATTCATATTCATAGCTTTTAACATAGTTCATGAAATAGTCATCATAATCTTTCATGGAAACATCTCATACCATAATAATAGTCCATCTACTTGCTTTTTATCATAGTTTTAATATATATTCCTACCTTAACATCATCATCATAAACATTAGATTTTTCATTACAATCTTTGTCATAGCCTCATCGTTATCATAAAATATGCTTTTACATACTTAAAATTATAATCATGAAAATTTATAACTTTATCATAAGTGACTAGGGTAAGTATGGATTCATGGACAATTGAGTCAAAATCATGCAATTGGGTAGAATCCATAGAGAAAATATGCAATTAAAACTAATTTGGGTCATTAGTAAAGGAACCCACATCAATCATCAAGCCTTAATTATGCGTACTTGAAATCACATAATTTTTCTTGAAAATCATATACATCATGTAACTCATTATAATTTATACATAATTAGCTTTAATAATTAGGAAATATTCATAATTCATGCATTGGGAATCATAGCATAAAAACTCATAGAAAATCATCATGCAATTTTGACAAAGGGAAATTTTGGAATGGGCTTCATGGAAGAAACTAATCCATGAATGAAGCCCTATATACCTCAAGTGAGAATCCTTAGAATTAAAGAGGAAAAATAAAAAAAAAGTTGATCAAACCTTCAAGTCCTTGCTTCAATGGAATCCTTGACTTAGGGAGAGAAATATTGAGAACTTTTGGGAGAATTTTTAGGGTGAATGACTTTTGAATAAAATAGGAATAGAAATTATAAAGGTTAGGTCGGTTAGTGTGGTTAAGGGAGCCAAAATGACGTAGTTGAGGATTCAATGAGTTGGAAATGTAAAAAAACACCCTTCATTAAAAACCGCAGAGCATCCATGAAACCCTTTCTACAGGTTGTGGTTCAGCCTACAAACCGTAATTGGCCCATGAAACTTTATGTCATAAAAGTGGAATTTGCAGCTTCCAATCCACGAACTTGCAGGATGACCCGTAGTTTTATTTATGAGTCGTAGGTCCTCTTCGTACAAGTGTTCCAAACTTAGAAAATTTTAGGCTTTTCAGGACTTCTATCTACGAAACCTTTGACTGGTCGTGTTTCCATATACGATCTATCTTTTTAATTCGTATATCAACTTCTAGAAATTCTACAATTTTCCATTTTCACTGGACTCAATCCATGAACCCACCTACGACCCGTGACTATTCACAATCTGTCGACTGGCTAATATGACCAAACTAGCTCCAAAATCCTTATCTTTTAATTTTTCAGGCCTATAGACATAAGGGGTGTCACAAGATCTCCCCCTTGGGATCATTCATTCTCGAATGAGGCAGAAATAAGCTTGGATAAAGTAGGAACATAATCATCATCATGACATATATGCATAAATGTAACTTAATAAAACTATCAAACATATGCATCAAATATCATTCAAAAATAATTTCATGATCATGTATGCATGCAATTTATCAAGAGACACGTGTTCGTGAGAACTTTTGAGGAATAGATCATGTTAAGTATCTAGGGCTTGAATAGGATGAAAGAGGTAAAGGTATTGTTTCATCATGTCCACCTCGGCCTCCCAAGTAGCACTTTTAACTTGTTGGTTCCTCCATAACACTTTGACGAATACAACCTCTTTATTTCTCATCTTTTTCACTTACCGGTCTAAAATCTCAGCTGGTACTTCTTCATAAGTCAAATCTTCCTTAATAGACACATCTTTAATGGAACAATAAAATTAGGATCACCCAAACATTTCTTTAGCATCGATACATGAAACACTGGATGAACTGTAGCTAATTCTATAGGTAAATCTAGCTCATAGGCTACCTTCCCAACTCTTTTCACTATCTTATAATGTCCCACATATCTAGGACTCAATTTATCTTTCCTGCTAAAATGCATCACTCCTTTCATTGGTGAAACCTTTAAATACACCAACCACCTTTATCAAACTCTAGTTCTCTTCTCCTAATATTGGCATATGACTTTTAGCGACTTTAGGCAGCCTTCAACCTTTCGCTTATGACTTTCACCTTACCCATGACATCAAGTACCAAATATGGTCCAATCAAGGACATTTCTCTAACCTCAAATCATCCCCCGGATGATCTACACCTTCTACCATAGAAGGCTTCAAAACGATGTCATTTCAATACTTGAGTGAAACCTATTGTTGTAAGCAAATTCAATAAGAGGTAAATGATCATCCCAACTTCATTTGAAATCAAGCATACAATCATTCAACATATTCTCCAACGTTGGTAATGTCCTTTCGTCTTGTCCATCCATTTGAGGATGAAATGTAGTACTTAGCTTTACCTTCCTCCCAAGGCCCTTTTGGAATGTAACACCCCTCATGTTCCTGGGACTATAATGTTGAAGAACAGAAAAATTATAGATGGTCAGGATTTACGAGCCAGTTTACCGCCCTTATATGTATCCACGAGTTGTAGGTGGTATCATGAAAAGTGCCTAGTGAAATTGAAAAATTAAAGAAATCTACTAGTTGACTTACAAGTTATCAGACGAGCCCATATGTTGACACACAATCTATCAAAAGGTCTCTTAGGTGGAGGCCATGAGGAACCAAAATTTGTTTAAGTCTGGGATCTCACTATGAAGGCTTCTACAACCCGTAAGTTTATTTTTTGTCATGCCCAAGCTACACCTCTCTTTTGGAGGATAAAGTGCTTATTGTCAAATATAAAATCTAACCAAGTTTAGGGTTGAATCCCACAGAGAATATAGAGACTTAAAATGAATTCATCAATATGCAATTCAATTAATTAACAACTCAATTCCTCGAAAGGGGGTTTGCAATGTTCAACTAGAAAATAAACTAAACTAACTAACATAAGAGACAATCAATAATATAGAGCAACTTGAGAATTGTGTTCCCCATGATTCACCAACTCAATATCCCCGGGGAACCCAATTCTTGATTAGAGTATAGCATGCATGACAGTAATTTAAGTTCAACAATCCCTTTGGTCAAAGGTGAGAGGCGAATTTCACTATGTGACTTGGCCCATCTCCATAATATGCAATACTAACTATTACCCATAGTCCCAGTCAACCTCCCATTGATCTAGTTCGGTTGATTAGACGAGAACACATCATCGAAACCTGTTAATCAATCTTTTTTCCTATTCATTACCACCTAGATCGAGAAGGTAACACTAGGCAAGTTCTAAAGTTGGCCTCCACTAGAAAACATGCAAAACAAAGAGAATTGATTAATACATGCAAATACTCATTCCAAGAACGGCAAATTATTTGGGTTTATTTGATTAGATCTTCATAGTTCCCATAACCCCAAATTGTGGATTTAGCTACTCATGCTATGGATAGATGAAGAAATTATGTATTGAGAAAACATAATTAAACACTTACCCAATTGAATTGAAGAATAAGCAAATCCAAAATTAATTGAGAATCACAAGATTTAAAGATCCAATTAATCCACAAATGTATTCTCCTCCAAAATTAAAGGCTCTCAAGACAAAACCCTAAAAGTACTTTCTAATGACGTTCTCTACTGTACTCCCCTGAGAGTTGACCTAAAAATTACTATTTATAGTAATGTATTCTCCTCTAAAATTAAAGGCTCTCAGTACAAAACCCTAAAAGTACTTTCTAATGACGTTCTCTACTGTACTCCCCTGAGAGTTGACCTAAAAATTACTATTTATAGTAATGTATTCTCCTCTAAAATTAAAGGCTCTCAGTACAAAACCCTAAAAGTACTTTCTAATGACGTTCTCTACTATACTCTCCTGAAAGTTGACCTAAAAATTACTATTTATAGTAATTATAATTAAGTCCTAAAAAATAAAAAAATTCGTTGGTGACTTTCTACGACAGGTCCTTACGACTCGTAAAGTGATTTACGAGTTGTAATCGGGGTCTCGTATTCAACTTCTTAAATCTTGAACTTCATTGCCACAAATTCACTTTACGAGTCAAAGACTGATTCACGACTCATATTGCACTCTCGTAGACTTCATCTGCATCAACTGGTCCTTCACTGAAAATCTTCATGAAACTTCTCTATACGACCGTAGAGTGATCTATGACTCGTATAGAGGTCTTGTGTAGCTGAACTTCAGAAATCATACTTCACTAGAATTTGTCATGAAACCTCCTCTACGACTTGTAGAATACTCTACGATCCGTAGAGGCTCTTGTAAGTCACAGAAAATCAGAAAAGTCTACAATTTTGCCCTAAAGTCATGCCAACCTGCTTTCCTGCAAAACTAAACACAAAAACACATAAAAATCATAAATGTCACATTAAGAACACATAAAATCCTAACTTTTAAGCCATCAAATATGTTGTATTTTGGCAGCACATCAACACCCTCAACTTAAATTGTTGCTTGTCCTCAAGCGACGACTTAATCTATATAGACAATACAGTGACACACATACCTTAACTCAATGGAATACATCACATATAATTCAACTCATGTACCCACACCAACTTTTCAAAACAATATCAGATAGCTATTTAGCAAACCAAAATACAATGGTGCATTTGACAACATAACTATGACAAGCAAGGGAATATCAACAGTCCATAACCACTAAATAAGTCAAATTCTAACAATGCAATGCCAGTGCCCTCACAAAAAGAAGTCCCATTTTTACACTCAATGATGATTACAAATTTAGCTTTGGGACTAAGCAAACACTCTCACTCTCACAAAAGATATTAATACATAATAGCTAATACCATAGGCTTGCCCCTATACTCATGACTCAGATTTTCAACTAATTGGACTAGAATTATTTTAGGACTTTCCAAGCTTGTAACGTAGGCTAAGGGGCTCTAGTATGACATTTTGGAAAAATAGTGACTAAAAGCCTTCTTTGAACTATGTTTTCATCACTTTCACCTTACCAACTCTAATATTTTCGCCTTATTCTTCCTTTTTTCACATTCAAGCTTTTTTGAGTATTTTCCTCTCATTTTTCAGCTTTTGCCTCATTTACTTTATTTTGCTTTTTATGCTCGATGTAAGGAATTATTTTTCTTTTTCTTACACCCGATACATGATTTTCTTCTTTTGTGCTTCATTCCCAACTCCCCACCTTATTTTTGTGATTCTCCTTTACACCGGCCACCCTCAAGTTAGGCTTTTAGCCTGTATGGAAGTACACAATATCTATTTGCCAAACCAGGACCACTTTTGGTAGCCACCCTCAACTTAGGCTTTTTGCCTCAATCAAAGTTCACAATGCTTAAGGACAGACTTAGGCCAATTTCAAGGTTTTTTACTAGACAAGGTTAGGCTAATTAGGTGTTTTTGAAAGAATTGGTACATGTAAGGCTCAAATATTTGGAACAAGGGATAAAACTTCATTTGGTTGGTCATTTTTAAGCTAAAGTTGACTAATCTGTCTCCTCAGAAATAGATATTTGAAACAAGGGATAAAACTTCATTTAGTTGATCATTTTTAGACTAAAGTGGAGTAATTAAAGAACAAAGGCCTAATATCCCTTCCTAATCCATTTAATCTACAATCTAGCTTATAGTAACATGGCAAGTTTTGAATTAGCACAAAAATGCACAAACCTAGCAAAATAAGCTCACACTCACATGACACAACATGCATTATCAACAAGAGACTCACAGATCATTCTTCATGTCTCAATTACCCTCAGTTATCGAAACAAATATTATCGAACACCCAAATATGCACGGTTGCCATTTAACTACTAATCAAAATTTTTGGTGGGTACCAATTTTTAAAACATAACATAAAAACACGGTATATGCCATAAGTATTAGTACTATATGCTACATATATTATCTAAACATCCAAAACATATTGGTTCAACGAAAATTAAATATCCACAAGGAAAAAGAACACAGGCAAAAAAACCTTGAGATTAAAATTTGGGGTAGTCATGGACCATAAACTACTCAAACTTCACTGAGGCCCATAACTACCCACACCCCATCGAAAAAATTGTGCATTGTCCCCAATGCACCAAATCAAGCAAAAATAGAATAAGTAGGGGTCATAACATACCTCGGCGTGTAAGCGCTAGTCTGTGGCTGAGTTTGTCTATCCCCCTCCTGCAGGATAGTCTCCTCAGCTGTTTTACTCTATTCGGAGGGACCAATACCCCTCAACTGATCCTCCTCTCGAGCGCATCTCATCTCTGCTTCCTACCTCAACACTCTCAAGGTATGCTCGAGATCCTCTTCCTCATCATTCTTGAAAAACTTTGCACGTACATTTCTCTCATCTGGCTCTGCATTTGTGCAAGGTATTTTCCTAAGAAAATTTTGTTTAGGCTCCGTAGAGGTAAATAAATCAAACAATAGCACCGAAGATGTAGTCTTTGGTAATGTCACTGGCACCATAAGTGATGATGTCATATCAGCCCTAAGCTTCTCGATCTTCTAATGTACGACTAACAAACCTGAAGTCTGGGCCTTGGCTAACCTCTTTTGTACCCGCTCATCAAAAGTATTAGTGCGAGCATCCATTCTAGAAACATGCTCATGAATCGTAGAGATGGTGAACGCCCAGCTCCGCTCCTTAGAGTCTGCAATAGCCTGTCGGACCCATGGCCTAAACTGCTAAATAAGCTGAGACAACCGGGCCTTGGCATATGGTAACTGCTGCACTATGGCCTGAGTAGAAGTGGCGGACATATAAACTATGCCCGCTGTAGAAGGCTGTGAAGTGGTGGCCTCTAGTGCAGGAGCAGCTGTAGTAGGACCCCTCTCAATATCGACTGCCTTGGGCTGCTGGGGTCTCTCATTAGTAGTAGCAGCAATAGTAGTGATGGTGGTAGTCATCGAACCCTCAGGTGGTGGCTATGGGGCAAATACCTCTGACATAGAAAGAGGTTATGCCCGCTGAAGTGCCATTGAGTTCTCATCAACCTTTATCAAGATGGGCTCTAAAGCATGCTGGGCCTCAACTAGCAAGTCTACCTGATATAAGATCTCTACCCGTGACTCTATATAGAGTTTGTAGATCAAAACCATAAAGGGGATGGAGGTGGCCTCTTTAGTGCTGACATATGTATTTGCTCTGCTATGAGTCAGGCCACCAGCCAAGTTGCTGGTAATCAATACCACATGCTCTGGCGTAAGTGTGTTATCCACCAAGGTCAGCCAAATATACAATCTCACAATAGCCTACCAGAACTTGGTGAGGAAAAAGAGTGAAGCCTTGACAATTGGCTCTGTATGGGTGGTGGCCCAAGCAGGCTCCAGGCCCTGCTCCATAATGTAATCGACCACCCATCTTAAAAGTGGGGTCCTATGTACCTAATCCTTCATAATCAACATATTTTTGGCCTGCCCTAACTTGTGGTCAAACTCTGATGTAGATCTGGGGGCAGGTACTCTAAACCAAAGAGCATACAACGGATCGTCTCCTCAGAAATATCGACTTGCTGACCTCTCACCCCTACCTCTGTCAATCTGGACTGAGTGATAGGTGTCATCCCCCTAGGAAGATCACACTAGATGGTGGCTACATACGATGCATAAAACTCCTATACTAGAATCGAAGAGTACCTACCAAGTACTTCTGTCAACCACTCAAGCCCATAGTGTGTCATCGTGTCCTTCAAACCTGGGACACGGCTAATTCCGTCATGTATGACCTTGGGCTCCTCATATATAGAACGTGCAGGCTTGCCTCACTCCCTCGGTTGCATGCCCTCTAAGAATATGACCTTTATACCCTCGACATATGACCGATGAGTAATAGCATTTGATGTCGATGAGAAAGATAGTGCGATGGAGGATAACATCTCCTTTTTTCTTGAATCCCTCCTTAGAACTAGACTCCTCTGCTGATCATGTCATCTGGGGCATACAACTCCCAATCTCCTCACTACCTTCCTCTTTAGACTGTGAAGGGTTATTAGCCTGAGCCTGAGTATGCACAGCTCTAGTTGCTGCTGCTCTTGTCTGTGGTACCTCAGCCTGAGGGTCTGATGACACATCATAGACCTCTAGTGAGCCACTTAGCTGAGGGGTCCACTCATCATCAGTAGGCTCATCCACGAGCTTTCTCCTAAAGGCCTTAATCTTCGAGCGATTTTCTTTTGGAGCCATGATACCTGAAAATTAAGCATAAACAAACCATAATTAGCCCCAATAATCTAGAAATAAAAAATAAAACTTATCTGAGTCAGTTGCAGAAAGGGTCTACGAGGACCTTTTTTACGAGTCATAGTGAGCACTATGAGTCGTAAAGTGCTCTCGTAGACTAGTGCTTCAAAATAATAATAGTCACTAGAAAAGTTTATGAGACCTAAGTACGACTCCTAAAGTGTTTCACGAGTCATAAGCTTAGGTCATATACAATTCCAGAGAGTAATTAGAAATAGAAAAGGATCTACAAGACCTATCTATAAGTCTTAAGGTGATCTACAACTTATCAAAGGTCTCTCTGATGAATACTCAGATCACCAAGTGTCTGGAATTGCCCATGAGGGGCAATTATGACTTATAGATCAATCTATGAGTTGTAAAAGACTCTCATGAATAAGAAATCCCAGGTTCCTGATATTTCTAAGTCCATCACATAGACCCCAAAAACATGTCAAACATTAATCCTACCAGCATTGAAGCAAGCATACAAGCACTTATATGTTAAGCATATAATAACCAATACCTCACAACAATTTCACAAACATTCACCCCATCGAAAAATGAATAAGCACGGAAGAACTTATGTTTCCGACTCTTCATATTTGACTCACACAACATCATATGCTCATGCCAATACCCACCAACTCACAATAATAAATCATACAATCTCAATTAATCAAACATGGGTAATGCTTCAATAGGCATAGCAATCAATAATCTAACAAGGGCACTTCAATTTCATATACACAATTTAATGCCAATCAAGAATTTCATGCTTAAACACCCAACCCAATCATGAACAACAAATCAAACAATTAAGAACAAGGCAAATTAGAGGTTAAAATTAAACCAAGAAACTTACCAAGAGTAGTGATGAACTTGAAGAAGAGAGAGAGAAGGTGAACACTCAAGAAACCCTAGGTGCCAGAAAATTACGTCAAAATATGGGTTTGATCACCGAATATTGATCGAAAAATAGAAAGAGAGGGAAAAATTTGGAAAATTTCGATTAATTAGGTCAAAAGTGGGGTCAAAATAATTTGACCCCTCTTATATACCATTACCAAGTCAATGGTTAAATGAAACGAACCCAAAAGTACCCGAAAATATGCCTTAGAAGTGCCTAAAATTTTAAATTCCATATATCTCAAAATTCATGTGGGATATCGAGAATTCGACTTCATATTTTTGTTCAAGGGTTCAAAATTAGGGAGAAAAGGGTTTAACCCCAATTTAAGAGAAAAAGATTAGCAATTATGATTTTTTAAGTGACAAATTCTAGTGAGCATTTCGCGCCCCTGGCACAACGCGCCACGGGCATGCAAATGAAGAGAAGTTGTCTACACATCCTCTCTGCGACACGGAGAGGTGTATTTTTCTTTCTAGTGATTTTTCGTGTGGTCCAAAATATTTAAGTCTTGGGCCTAAGTGTTCTCAAGCATGATTTTACCTATACTTAGTTATTTTTTCACACTCATATCACCCTAAACATTCCCCAATACTCACTCAAACACTTAGTCTTATTTTCACTCCCAAATTCAAGTCTTAAACCCTCATCTGGAACTAAGGTTTTCCGTCAAGGTTCTTCTTTAAGCTTCAAGTCTCCATCTCTAATCTCTTTCAAGGGTTCTCCAAAGCTAAGGTATGTTGGTTGCTTTCATGAGTCCCTTTCACCCATGATACCCAAGTCTCCTTTCACTCAAATTGCATAATTTAAAGTTGATTTACAAATAGGTCTTACATATTATGAAATTCACTACACACTATGATAAATATATGTGAAATTGTGACTGTTTTGCTATATTTTGAGCTATAAATCTTGGATCTATTGTAAGATTTGAGGAAGGGTTCTAATGTATATTGCTTGAGGGTGTTGCAAAGTGTTGATTGATGGTATTATAATATATTTTCTGACATGATTTCACTCTTGAATTGCATGGTCTTACACTAGCACTACACACCCTCTAAGTATTGGACAAAATGTCCGGATGTGGTTTCTTGAGGAATTGAAGGTCCAAAGTATGAGATATGATATGAATGACTATATGATGCTAAAAAATGCTTGTGTATATGATTTTATATAGACTGTTCCCGGTCCGGGTAACCTAGTTGAGGGGTTAATAACTTAAACACCTGGGTGATAGGTGAGATTGCTACTAACCTAGTTGAGTGGTTTGTACCTCACACACTAGGGTGATAGATCAGATTACCACTAACCTAGTTGAGGGGTTGTACCTTACACACCAGGGTGATGAGTGTGACCATTACTAACCTAGATGAGGGGTTTGTACCTCACACACTAGGGTGATAGGTGATATCATCATCAACCTACCAAGGGGTTTGCACTTTGGAAAGCTAGATTGGTCTCTTCTACACATATGATACCCTATATGAGCATAAGTTACTTAAGCATATCTTACTTATGCATTGATCATACATGCCATATTATTATATTATGCCTATTGCCTTGTGTTATGCATTTTGATTAAGGTGCCTATCTCTTGTTGTATTGCACCTTACATACTTCGTACATTCAAATATACTAATGCATACTCTTGCCTACATGATATCACCATGTAGGAACTGGTGCCCAAGTTGATCATCCTCCTCCTTTATGTGGCTAGTTCGGTACTACTCAAGCTAGTTGGTGAGTTCTCCACTTCATGGAATTTAGTTTATGTTGCTCTTATTATGTAATGAGATATTCTTCTTTATGTTGTATTTTGACTATGAGGGTGAGCCCGGTTTCTTTGTCTTAGCCCCCGCTCTTATCCATGTATTAGAGGTGCTTTTTGGACATATTATGTATCTATGAGATGAGTTTGACTCTTGTCTCTTGATTATGATGTTGCAAGCTTTTTCCCTTAGCCCTTTTGTCCCTATTCTTACTCTTTATGTCATTTATATACTTTCGCGACCAATGATGTGTAATAATAAGTTAAGAGGCTTGTTTAGGGTTCTTTCAGGTTCCCCATTCGTCGTGTCGCGTCTAGGCCCTAGGCTTGGGTCATGAAGAACTTAGTATTAAAGCACTAGGTTGATAGATCCTCGGATTCTGACACATCGCATCGATTAGAGTTCTATTCATGGTTGTGAGGCTCACCATGACTATGAATAGGAGGCTATGAGCATTTTAGGAAATGTTTCCCATCTTCATGTTCTAAGTCATGCTATAGAGTCTTGGTAAGTTTTTCCCCCTAACGATTGTTCTTTTCTATGCTAGATTATACCAACACTCGAGGATGAAGCGCCCAAACTCCTGATGAGGAATCTACCAATGGTGAACTCCGAGATGCTCTCACTATGCTTGCCCAAGTTGTGGCCAACCAAAGGGATCAAGCCCCTCATGCTACTACCCCGGGAGCTAGGGTAAGGGACTTCATCCTCTGGTGTTCTATGGGTCAAAAATGGATGAAGATCCACCAGAGTTCATTGATGCGGTCTATAAAATCTTGAATATCATGGGTGTTGGGTGAATGAAAAGGTGAAGTTGGCGGCGTACCAACTCAAAGGGGTAGCCCAAATATGGTATGATCAATAGAAGAGGGAGAAGGGAAATGGTAAGTGGTCCTTTGGGAAGAGTTCAAATTAGCTTTCCTTAATCGATTTTTCCCTCTTGAGCTTAGGGAAACTAAGTTACTAGAGTTCATGAAGTTGAAATAAGGTGTTATGAGTGTGATAGATTATGCCCTCAAATTCAACCAACTTTCAAAGTATGCTTCTTATTTGATGGCTGATCCTAGATCTAGGATGAATAAGTTCGTGATGGGGGTCTCCAACTTAGATAGTGAAGAATGTCGGTCCGCTATGCTAATTAGTGACATGTACTTGTCTCAGTTGATGACATAAAAGTTGCAAAAGAGATGGGGGCATGAGGCCAAGAGGGCCCAGTTTTAGGGTAAATTCCAAAAGGGTGTTAGATTTCATCAAGACCAAGGGTCTTCTCATGCTACTAATAAGGGGTTTGCCAATTACTTCCCTAAGCCTCAAGGTGTTGGTCGTGTGGCTCCTAATGATGTGTATCCTAAATGTGGAGAGGGTCATAGGGGCCCATGTTTGAAGGGTTCTAATGCATGCTATGAATGTGGGGAGCTTGATTACAAGAAGATAGATTGTCCAAGAAATCATGGCAAAGGCCGGGGTGCAAATGTAGTTCCATTGGGTAGAGGTGGTCCTCAAGGTGGTGGCCCAAGGCACAATCGATTTTATGTTATACATAGGAGGCAAGGGGTTGGTCAGGTTTCTGATGTTGTTACCAGTATGGTGAAAATCTTTGATTTTGATATGTATGCATTGATTGATCCGGGTGTCACTCTTTGTTTTGTTACCCCCTTTGTTGCCCAAAAGTTGCATATTCACCCCAAGTTATTGCATGAGTCATATGAAGTGTCTACTCCTATTGGTGCCTCTATTATTGCTAGGAAAGTCTATAGAAGTTGTCCCAGTTATATTTTGCATAAGTTGTTGCCTTGTGATCTTGTTGAATTAGACATGGTAGATTTTGATGTCATCCTTGGGATGGATTAGTTGTATGCCTACTATGCTTCTATTAATTGCAGAACCCATAGGGTCAAGTTTCAATTCCTTAATGAACCCGTCCTTGAGTGGGAAGGTCAAGATGTGGTGGTCAAGGGTAGATTCATTTCTTGCATTAAAGCCCGTAGATTGATCTTCGGTCCAAGCAATATCAACTGAGGGTGAGGGAGTATGATATTCCCAAGACGGCCTTTCGAACTAGATATGGGCATTATAAGTTTGTTATGATGTCTTTTGGATTGACCAATGCACTGACCATCTACATGGACCTTATGAATAGGGTCTTCAAACCCTACCTTGATTCCCTTGTTGTGGTCTTCATTAATGATATATTGATCTATTCACATAGTTGGGATAAGTATATGGGGCATTTGAGGGTTGTGTTACAAAGATTGAGGGAGGAGAAATTGTATGCCAAATTTGAAAAGTGTGAATTTTAGTTGAAGGAGGTTTCATTCTTGTCATGTGGTGTCGGGGGATGGTATAAAAGTGGATCTTAAAAAAACTGATGTGATTAGGAATTGGCCTAGACCATTGACCCCATCAGATATTAGGAGCTTCTTGGGCCTAGCAGGTTATTATAGAAGGTTTGTAAAATGGGTTCTCCTCCATTGCTTCCCCTATGACAAAATTGACTCAAAAGAAGGTTAAGTTCATATGGACTAATGAGTATGAGAGGAGCTTCCAAACATTAAAAGATAAGCTTGTATCTGCTCCTATATTGTCACTACCAGATGGGCTTAAGGGATTTGTAGTGTATTCTGATGCTTTCCCAGTTGGTTTGGGTTATGTGTTGATGCAAAATGGTAAGGTCATAGCTTATGGGTTTTGTGTTGATGCAAAATGGTAAGGTCATAGCTTATCCCTCTAGAGAATTAATGCAAAATGGTAAGGTCATAGCTTATGCCTCTGGACAACTCAAGGTATGTACATGAAAGGAACTACCCTACCCATGATCTAGAGTTAGTTGCCGTTGTGTTTGCATTAAAGATTTGGTGTCACTACTTTTATGGGGTGCATATTGATGTGTTCACCGATCACAAGAGCCTCCAATATGTCTTAAATAAAAAAGATCTCAACTTGAGGCAAAAGAGATGGTTAGAACTTCTTAAAAACTATGATATGAGTGTGCACTATCATCCGGGTAAGGAAAATATGGTGGCAGATGCTTTGAGTAGGATGTCTATGGGTAGCCTAACCCATGTTGATAGTGGTGATAAGAAAATGGCTAGGGAGGTGCATCAATTGGCTAGATTGGGGGTTAGGTTGGAAGAGGTTGGTGATGATGGTGTTGTTATTATTGATGGGTCTAAGTCTTCATTGGTTGATGAGGCGATAACAAAATAAGATCTTGACTCCTCTTTACTCGAATTGAAGGCCTTGGTGAAAGAGGGTAAAGTAGAGGTTTTCTCCCAAGGGGAATTTTGTGGTTGGGTTGCTCAAGACTAGAAAAAGTTTTGATTCCATTTGGGTTGTGGTTGATAGAATGACGAAATCAACTCAATTTCTACCAGTTAAGACCACATATGGGGCTGAATAGTATGCAAGGTTCTAGATCCATGAGTTAGTGAGGTTACATAGGGTTCCTTTGTCCATTATATCAAATTGTGGTGCACAATTCATTTCACACTTTTGGAGGTCTTTTCAAAGGGGTCTTGGTACAAAAGTTCACCATAGTACGACCTTTCACCCTCAAATGGATGGCCAAGCTGAAAGGACAATCCAAACACTTGAGGATATGCTAAGGGCTACGACCTTTCACCCTCAAATGGATGGCCAAGTCGAAAAAACCATTCAAACCCTTGATTATATGCTTAGGGCTTATGTCTTGGAGCTTAAGGGTAGTTGGGATGATCATCTTCCTTTGATTGAGTTTGCATATAACAACAACTATCACTCCAACATCGATATGGCTCCTTTTGAGGCTCTTTATGGAAGACATTGTAGATCACCAGTTGATTGGTTTAAGGTTGGAAAGATGGATTTATTGGGACCGGATCTGGTTATAGAGATTCTTGAGAAGGCTAAGATGATTAGGGAAAGGTTAAAAACAGCCCAAAGTCAACAAAAATCTTATGTCAACGTGAGAAAAAGAGACCTTGAATTCAAAGTGGGTGATTGGGTTTATTTGAAAGTTTCTCCAATGAAAGGTGTGGTCCATTTTGATAAAAAGGCAAAGTTGAATCTAAGATATGTTGGTCCTTGTGAGGGGATAAAGAGGGTTGTCAAGGTAGCTTATGAGTTTAAGTTGCCAAGTGAAATAAATTTGGTTCATCCGATGTTCCATGTCTTTGTGTTGAGAAAATGTGTTGGTGATCCTAATGTTATTGTGCCTCTTGATATTGTGGGTGTTGTTGAACACAATTTGAAATATGAATAGGTTACGATAGAAATTATGGATAGACAAGTGAAGAGGTTGAGGAACAAGGATTTAGCTTCCATCAAGGTCAGATTTTAGATAGGCAAGTGAAGAGATTGAGGAACAAGGAGGTGATATCCATTAAGGTCCTTTGGAGGAATCAACAAATCAAAAGTGCTACTTGGGAGGCCGAAGTGGACATGCGAAAGCGGTATCCTTATCTTTTCTACTCCACTCAAGCCTAAGGTAATAACTCTAAGCCCCTATGTAATTTCAATTCTTATGTTTCAGCCCTTATGTCTTTCATATGCATTCATGTTTAGGTTGACAGATTTATGATGATTTTACACTTATGTTAAGGTTTTGAAAATGGTGTTTAAATATAATGTTGCATTTTTGTTGGGGCTGATTTGTTCATGATTGCTCTTGTTATGTATGTCTTTTTTACATTCGAGGATGAATGTTCCCAAGGGGGAGATATTGAAATGACCCCAAAAGTGTCTGAAAATGTGCCTCGAAAGTGCTCGAAATTTTAAATTCCATGTATCTCAAAATCCATGCGGGATATCAAAAATCTAACTTCATATTCTTGTTCAGGGGTTCAAAATTAGGGGAAAGAGGGTCTAACCCCAATTTAAGAGCAAAAGATTAGCATTTATGATTTTTCAAGTGACAAATTCCAGTGAGTATTGCGCGTCCCTGGCATGACACGCTAAGGGCATGCAGATGAAGAGAAGTTGTCTCCCCATCCTCTCCACGATGCAGAGAGGTGTATTTTTCTGTCCAGTGATTTTCTATGCAGTCCAAGATTTTTAAGTCTTGGGCCTAAGTGTTCTCAAGTGTGTTTTTACCTATACTAAGTCATTTTTCACCCTCATATCACCCTAAACATTACCCAATACTTATTCAAACACTTAGCCATATTTTCACTCCCAAATTCAAGTCTCAAACCCTTATTCGGAACTAAGGTTTTCCTTCAAGGTTTTTCTTCAAGCTTCAAGTCTCTATCTCCAATTTCTTTCAAGGGTTCTCCAAAGCTAAGGTATATGGGTTTCTTTCATGGGTCCTTTTCACCCATGATACCCAAGTCTCCTTTCACTCAAATTGCATGATTTAAAATTGATTTACAAATGGTCTTGCATATTATGAAATTCACTACACACTATGATAAAGCTATATGAAATTGTGACAGTTTTGCTATATTTTGAGCTATAAATCTTGGATCTATTGTAAGATTTCAGGAGGGGTTTTCGTGTATATTTCTTGAGGGTGTTGAAAGGTGTAAATTGATGATTTTACAATAGATATTCTTGCATGATTTCAATCTTGAATTGCATGGACTTAGACTAGCACTATACACCTTCTAAGTGTTTGATAAAATGTCCAGATGTGGTTTCTTGAGGAATTGAAGGTCCAAAGCATGAGATATGATAAGATTGACTATATGATGATGGAATGAGCTTATGTATATGATATACTCTATATAAAGTGTCGCACTATACCATACCCGATCCGAGGGGATAAGAGCCTGGGTAACAGATCTTGTGTATATGTTATATTCTATATAAAGTGTTGTATTAGACCATGCCCGATCTGGGTAACCTAGTTGAGGGGTTAATAACTCAAACACTAGGGTGGTAGGTGAGATTGCCACTAACCTAGTTGAGGGGTTTGTACCTCACACACCAGGGTGGTAGGTTAGATTGCCAATACCCTAGTTGAGGGGTTTGTACCTTACATATCAGGGTGATGGGTGAGATAGGTTAGATTGCCAATAACCTAGTTGAGGGGTTTGTACCTTACATATCAGGGTGATGGGTGAGATCATCACTAACCTAGATGAGAGGTTTGTACCTCACACACCAGGCTGATGGGTGATATCTTCAACAACCCACCAAGGGGTTTGTACTTTGGAAAGCTAGATTGGTCTCTTCTACACATATGATATGCTATATGAGCATGAGTTACTTAAGCATGTCTTACATATGTATTGATCATACATGCCATATTATTATATTATGCCTATTGCCTATTATTATGCATTTTGATTAAGGTGCCTGTCTTTTGTTGCATTGTACCCTACATACTTCATACATTCAAATGTACTAATCCATACTCTTGCCTACATTATATCACCATGTAGGAACTGGTGCCCAAGTTGATCATCCTCCTCCTCCACCTGGCTAGTTCAGTACTACTCAAGCTAGTTGGTGAGTTCTCTACTTCGGGGACCTTAGTTTGTGTTGCTCTTATTATCTAATGAGATATTCTTCTTTATGTTCTATCTTGACTATGAGGGTGAGCCCGGATGCTTTGTCTTGGCCCCCACTCTTATCCATGAATTAGAGGTGCTTGTTGGACATATTATGTATCTATGATATGAGTTTGACTTTTGTCTCTTGATTACGATGTAATGCAAGCCTTTCCCTTAGCCCCTTTGTCCTTATTGTTACTCTTTATATCTTTTATATGCTTTCGTGACCAATGATGTGTAATTATAAGTTAAGAGGCTTGCTTGGGGTTCCTTCAGGTTCCCTATTCGCTGTATAACTCCTAGGCCCTAGTTTGGGTCGTGACATAAAATCACTGGGCTTAGGTCTACGAGACCCCGATTATGAGTTGTAAATGGATTTACCACTCATAAATCATGGTTTTATAGATCTCTCAACACTTAGAAAAATTCAGAAACTTACCTGAGATTCATAAACCCCATTCACGACTCGTAGATTGATCTACCAGTCATAAAGTTGGCTCCTGGGTTGAGTGCACATTGTTCATGCATACTGGAAATCTCTACGAGATGGGGTTACTAGTCATAAAGTGCAATATGACTCGTAAGCGTAGTCATAGAAACTGTACCTGATACATTCCTCAGCAAAATCTGTTACCTTAGTCTTTTACCTTCATACTCTTCATAAATTCACTTACACCCTGTACACAACCAACCCAATGTTAAAAATAGCAATCAAAACACAATCAAATAACTACCTAAGAATCCAAAAATTAAAAATAAACTCAAAACTAAGCTGAAACATCAAAATCCTTGGGTTGCCTTCTAAGTAGCGCCTAATTTATTGTCACGGCATGACTTAGACAAATTGGCTACTAGACTTCACGAATTTCCCAAACCTCACTTTTTTTAACTCATCAAGATGCTTCCTAGACTGACGAATATTGAAGACAACTTCTTTGTCATTCATTCTAAACCTAAGTTGACCAACCTTCGTATCTACTAGAGCTCATCCGGTGGCTAGGAATGGTCTACCCAAGATTATTGGGATGTCAATGAAACATCCCAAAAATGTACTTTGGAAATACCCATAATTATTATTTTCATATATCTCAAAATTCGTGCGTGATATCAAAAATCTGACTTCATATTCTTGATCAAGGGGCAAAATTGAGTGGAAAATGGGTATAACCCAAATTTTAGAGGACCCGTAGTGAAAAATAAATTTCTCTAATTTTCAATTTCTAGTATGCATTCGCGACCAGGCCGCGACATGGATTGGACGCGGATCAGTGCTATTCCTTCCTCTGTGATGGGTCCATGTCGTGGACTAGACGCGGACCAATACTAATTTTGCCTTAATTTTTTTGTGTTGGCCAAGAACATTGGGGTCATAGCCCCATGCCCACTTATGCATAAAAATACCTATACTTAGCCATTTTTCAACTCTATAGCACTCAAGACCCTCTCAAAAACCTCTCCAAGACTTAACCAAATATCTCATTCCAAATTCAAGGATTTCAAGCTTAACCTTAGAACTAAAGGATTAACTTCAAGCTCTAAGTTTCTTTCAAGCTCAACTCAAGAAAACCTAAGTTTGAGGTATGTGGCCTTCATCCATTGGGTCCTTTCATCCATGGAGCCCAATCTTTCTTTTCATGAAAATTGCATATTTTCAAGTTGTATTACCTATGGATATCTTTTATTATGAATTTTGAGCATAAATCACATTGGGGTTTTATGAAATATTGATTGATTATACATCACTATATATTTCAAGCTTATACCATGATTTGATTATATCTATTAAGATTATGCATCTTTTGAGATATGAAACTATAATCTATAATGAGTTTTGATGATGAATTTCAAGGTACCCTACATGAGGGTTTTACTACTTGTTGGTGAGTTGATTTACATTAAGTTTTCTTATCTTATTTCCCTCTCGAATGGCATGATTTTGAACTAGTATCATGAGGCCACCAAGTGTTTGATAAAATGTCAAGTAAAGAATTCTCAAGTTATAGATGATCTATTTCATGATTTATAAGTCAAGTGACTACATGATGATTAAGGGCTTTCAAGTATGTACTGAATCCATGAAAATTATCTATGATTTTACAAGTTACAAGCTAACCCCCGTTTTAAGTTTTTTTACCTCTTAGGAGCCATTTCATGTTAAAGCAAGGGTTCATGTATGATTATGATCTACTATCATATTTCAAGTTAGGCTCACAATTAGAGATGAAGTATGTTTCAAGAGCTACTCTGCTCATGTTCCATGTTTCTTACAAGTTATGATTATTTTCAAGTATTCTGTGGGATTAGACTTAGCACCGATTGAGGCTTAAGATAGCCGCTCGACTTAAGGGGTACTTATATAAAGTCTTTTATCACTAAACTATGTGCCACCATAGGATTATGCATATTACCCTTTCTATATTAGTGGATCCAACTAGTCATGTTAGCATGTTTGGTTTGCCTTGACAAGTAGAGCACACCTAGCTAAGGGGTGTCATGCTTGTTCCACCTTGCCGAGGGGGTGTCATGCCTTGGATTCCAAGTTGTAGCTACTTGGTCCCACACATATGTATACTATATATATTATGCAAGATGAATGATTTACAAGCATGTTTTACTTCAAGCATTAGTGATGCATGCTATATTGAGATTATACTTATCCATTGCTTATGATTATGTGTGTTGACTATATCGGCTTAGGTCTTGTTGCAATGCATCCAATATACTTAGTACATTCAAACGTACTAACACATACTCTATGCCTACATGATATTACTATGTAGGGACCAGAGCACCATTTGATCATCCTTCATGTGGCTAGTACGATCCTTTAAAACAAGCTTTAGTGAGTCCTCAAGTTTGAGGAAACTATCTATCTTATTCTTTCTAGTTCAAGACTTCTTTATGTTGAGCTCTTGTTACTATGAGGGTGAGCCCGAAAAGTCTCTTGGCCCTTACTCCATTCCATGTTAGAGGTGTTGTTGGATATTATGATGTACTTATGCTATGAGCTTGACTCTTTATGTTTTTATGAATATCAAGTTTTCCCTTAGTCCTGCTTCCCCTTTTATTATATCTCTTGTTGATTGTTTACTTTGTTTTCATGACCAAGGATGTGTGGTTGATATACTAAGAGGCTTGTTTGGGTCCCTTTGGGTTCCTATTTGCTGTATCACATATAGGCCCTAAGATTGGGTTGTTACAAACTTGGTATCAGAGCACTAGGTTGTTAATGGTCGTCAAAATCCAACATATCACATCGATTAGAGTCTTATTCATGGTTGTGATGCATGCCACAACTATGAATGGGAGGCTATGAGGCATTTTAGGAAATGTTTCACTTCTTCATCATCTATATCATGTCTTAGATATAAGTGTAAGGCTTTTTCCCTTACGAGTGCTCTTTGCTCTTCTAGATCATGCCAATTCCAAGAGGGAGACTAAGGAGGCCCGTACAACTGAGGAGCAACGGACCCCTTCCACTCCTCAAGCTTCTCAAGGTGGAGAGTTAGGACAAAATGAGTTTTGAGATGCTATTGCAATGTTGGCTCATACTATGACCAATAAAATCAACCAAGGGGCCCAAGCCACTCATGCTCTCACTTTGGCTTTTAGGGTAAGGGATTTCACAAGAATAAACCTACCAGAGTTCCATGGGTCCAAGACGGATGAGGATCCCCAAGAGTTCATAGATAAGATATACATAGTGCTATCCATCATGGAGGTCAATTCAGAGGAAAAGGCGAAGTTAGCGGCCTACCAACTCAAAGGTGTGGCTCAAATTTTGTTTACACAATGGAAGTTGGAGAAAGAGAATGATAATGCTATCCTTTAGGAAGAGTTCAAAGATGCATTCCTCAATTGATTCTTTCCCATCAAGCTAAGGGAGTCTAACATGATGGTTTTTATGAACCTTAAGCAAGGTTCCATGAGTGTGAGGGAGTTTTCCCTCAAGTTCACCAAGCTATCTAAGTATGCTCCACAATTGTTTGTCGAACCTAGATTAAGGATGAACAAATTTGGGTCGGGGTGACTGACTTAGTGAATGAAGAGTATCGTACTGCTATGTTAGTGGGTGATTTGGATTTGTCCCATCTCATGACTTATGCTGAGCAACTAGAGGGGGAAAAGCTTAGAAAAAGAAGAAGTGGTAAGTCCAAGAGGGCTTGTTTTGAAGGTGGTTTCTAAGGTTTTAAGGGCAGCCAGTTTCCTCAAGGCCACAAGTTCCAAGGCAAAGGGTCATCAAATATTCCTAACAAGAGTTTTGCCAATGATAGGGTGACCAACCCAGGATTCCAAGGTGGTAATGGAGGAATGAATCCTAAATGCTCAAGGTGTGAAAAAAATCATAGTGGTCTATGTTTGAGGAATTCTAATGCTTTCTTTGGTGTTGGTGAGATGGGTCACAAGGTTGTTGATTGTCCTCAAGCTCAAAACAAAGGTAGAGATGGTCATCCACAAGGCCAAGGTGTAAATATAGGTCAAATGGGAAAAGAAGGCCAAGAAGAGGGTGCACCAAGGCAAAATAGATTCTATGCTCTTCAAGGGAGACAAGGGGTGGATGAGGTGCCCGATGTCATCACCGGTATATTAAAGATTTTTGATTTTGTTTTGTATAGATTGATAGACCTGGGTACCACTCTTTCTTTTATTACTCCTTTTGTTGCCAAAAAGCTTCATGTTAGTCTCGAATTATTGTGTGAACCTTATGAAGTGTCAACCCTCATTGGTGAGTCCATTGTTGTTTGAACCTTATGAAGTATCAACCCCCATTTGTGAGTCCATTGTCCAATTCCCTAATAAGCCCGTCCTTTAGTAGGAAAGTTATGATGTGGTGGTCTAGGGTAGATTCACTTCTTGTCATAAAGCCCAAAAGTTCATTTCTAAGGGTTGCTTTTATCATCTTGTGAGGGATAGGGATGTTGAGTCCAAAGTCCTTCCTATTGAGTTTGTTCCGGTGGTTAATGAGTTTCTTGATGTCTTTCTTGATGAGCTTCCCGGTGTTCCTCCCGAAAGGAAAATAGACTATGGTATAGATCTCCTTCCTGATACTCAACCCATTTCTACTCCCCCTTACCATATGGCCCCGATGGAGTTGAAGGAGAAATTAAGGGAATTCCCGATACTTGACTTATTTCTATTTCCCCTTACCGTATAGCCCCAGCGGAGTTGAAGGAGTTGAAGGAGCAATTGAGGGATTTGTTGGAAAAGGGTTTCATAAGGCGTAGTAAGTCACCTTGGGGTGCACTGGTGTTATTTTTGAAGAAAAAGGATGGTTCTCTTAGAATATGCATTGATTAC
>DF365766.1:0-15788 GCA_000787875.1 Solanum virginianum
ATTGTTTTTCTTTTTTGGGATGATTTTGTGTGAAATAATTTCAATAAAATTATTTCACTATATGCTATGTTGTTTAATTATTCTATTTAATAATATATGTCTTAGCATAAATTGTTTACGAATCTTTGGTTGATTTCTCAAATCAGTAGATTGGTAATATATTTTCGGTAAATGATGTTGGAATATTTGATTTGCTGATTTACGGGTGAGTCATTGGGGTTAATTGATTTATTTTCTATAATAATTTGTTAGCGGAATCACTAATTGATCTATTTATTATGTATGGTAACTTATTTTACCCAAAAAAAATATTCTTACCTTATTTTCTTTGTGTTTGCTTTACTACATAAAGGACTTCTTCATTCTTCACAAGGACACTCCTCTTTTCTCATAAGATCGTACAGAAAAAAAAAATTCTCTTCTCTCATCTCTGTTCCCTCTCTACTACTAAAATATTCGCTGAAAATTCTTGACTGCAGTTCTGTTCCCAGATTCTTCTTAATACTTTTCTCTACTGGTGAGAATTCCTTAATTATATTATATTTTTCGTCCATTACTTTTTTTATTATTTGTTTAGCAGGTTCATGGAGTCTAAGTTGGGATGTGAAGAGTCGCCTTGGGTGGGGATGGACTCGGAGGAAGCTTGAAGTTTTTTTATTTGCAAGTTGTTATATTTTAATTTTTCACAAGTGATGAAATAAAAAATAATAAAAACGGGGGTGCTAGTGTAAAAGGGGGGAGGGGATCTACGTGTTATTTGCTTTTATTCCTTTCGTTTCTCATTTTCCTATGTTGTTTTGTTTGATTAATGACTTAGGCAAATTGACTATAGGATACGATTGTTTAAAATAAGTTGTACGTGCATAAAAGATGTAAGTTAGTGTTAAACATGAGTAATTCCTTAATCAAGTATGTCTTTCTTTGGTATGTTATAGAAATCATGCCTATAGGATTTAAGTTTTCTATATTTTAGTTATCATGCCCCTAAGATTTGTCTATTTATGCATATAGCTGTTTGAAATTATTTTTCACAAGTCTTAATATGTCTCTCTTTGTTGTCATCTAGAAATTATGTTTTGGATATATGTCTTTTTTTTTTTACTATAGGAAACTTTTTGACATGTTTAGAAAATTTGTCTATAGGAAATTTCATAGAAATTATGTTTAGAAAGTACGCACATAGTTTTGTCATTCTATGTGATCTAGAAATCATGTTTAGGTATTTTCTTTCTTCTCATTATTATAAAACATACATATAGGATTTGTCATTCTATTCATACTATGTGGTTTAGAAATCATGTTAAGGCTTAAATATTTACATTAGAGAACATGCCTATTGGGATTTAATATTTCATTGCTTGAAATCATGCTTATGTTCAAATAGTTGCATTAGAGAACATTCCTATAGGAATTTAATATCTCACTAGAAAGCATGCTTATAGGAAGTTGAATGATAAATGAAGTTTTTTTTTAGTTAGGTTATCTAGTCTTCCGTTTTAGACAATCATGCCTATAGAAAATCTTCTTTTGTGGTGCATACACACTTAGCATATCACAATGCACTCTTCGTGTGTTCTCAAGCATGCTTGTAAATCTGTTTGAAGGTTATCTGAGTTTTTATGTGCTAACTGCTCGTATTGGTTGTTTTGTATTGATGACTTGTATGCCTTTAAATGAAATAAATAAATCAACTTAGGAAGGGGTAGGGGCATATAGGACCCTCGGATATGATGACTCAAACTTGAGCTTTAATAGGACAAATCCTTGGTTTTTGGTCCTCAGGCTTAATAAAGTCATGCGAGCTAAATGACATTTTGTCTTCCAAAATGAAAGCCAAGTAAGCTGATCCGAGTGAAAAATACATCGCCTTAGTCCTAATATTCTTCTTTTTATTTTATTCTTAAAAAAAGATTCATTCTCTTCATAAAAAATAGGAGGTAGAACCAATAAAGAAGTGTTTGGGTAGCTATATTTTTAATTGCTTATTTACTACTTTATTTATTTGATCACTTAGAATTAATTAAGACTTTTAAATTAAGACCTTAACTGCTATTTGTAACTCCTACATAAATGAGAGATACGGTCGGGACCCGTATTTGCCGACCTCGAAGGGTGCCTAACACCTTCCCTTCAAGATAACTTGAACTCTTATCCGATCTCTAGTGATTTTAGACCTTTTAGTTAGTTTTAGGTTAGAATGGTGTCTTAATGCACCCAATCATTAGGTGACGACTCTTCTTCAATTAATTCAAAATTCCAAAAGAGTCCTTGCCACGACGTCGTCTAGGTTCCCATCTTTTCGCGAGAAAAAATGAGGCGCAACATCCCTAAAATGTTTTTTGCAACCATGAAATGAGATTTTTATTTGTGACCTCCTATTGTGTAAGTAAGGTGTTACATGATTAGCTAATAACTTTCGTGAGTGTAAAAAAAGTTACTGGTGGAAGTGTCACTCCCGACTCCCGAATGAGGTCTGTCGTCAGGGTCGTCTCAACAAGTTTGGGGGTCTAAAGCCAAACTTTATAAAGGGGTCTCATCTATAAATTGAATAATTATAACATACTAAGTGTAGAACCTACAAATGAGGTCCGGAAGTAGGATATACACGAAAATTATGAAGTAATAATATAAACAATATAAATTTTCAATGAAAACATATAATAGAGTTAGTAATAAAACCTAACTAAAAAATTTGAAAAGTTTGTTGTGCTGAATAATTTAATAAAGTAGTGTTGATTAATTATACTGATTGAAATTTGAAGAAGATACAAAAAAAATAAATTTGAACTTTTTATAAACACATAGCAGTAGATTTTCTGTAATATAGAAAGTTTGACTGTTTGAAAGACTTAAGAATATTCAATAATGAGATAATAAAAATAGTGAAAGGAAAATTAAAAAAAATAAATTGGAAGAATAAACAGTTTTTAAGACTTTTATTAACATTATATGAATTATTATTTTCCTTAAAATGTGTGTGTGTGTGTTCCTTTCCCTTCAAAAAGTAAATATAAGAGTAATAATATTAGTTTATGATAACCGTCATAATATAAATGAGAAAATAAAATAGATAGCTACATAAAAACTGATGTTATAATTAACTAAATACTATTCCATTTCTCAATTATTAAAACGATCTTTATATTATATTTTTTATTCAATTTTTTTAAAACTATGAATAATTGATTTTTTTAACAAGATCACATATATATACATTTTTGGGAGAAAGATTGGGGCCCCAAGCGATTGTTTTAGTGGCCTTATGATCAAGACGGCCCTGTTTATCGTACATAATTCAAATTCAATCAGGATTCTGTTATGGACTCTAGAAACCAAATAGAAAATTAAGAAAACAAAAACTTTTGCAAGTCACAACCGCTATAACCTCTGCCCCATCATCTGCCCTTCAAGTGAGGACCTTGTGTGCACTGGATAAACTTTCTCATTGTGTAATAATCTACAAATTATAGAGGATATGTAAATCAGACAATTGGTGGAAGGGGGAATAAATGAAAAAGAGGTTTTTGTTTCTCTTCTATATATTTAGCTCACAAATGATACTCCTTAAATAGATACATCATTTTACCGATATATTTAACTCATAAAACATTGAGAAAGGTCGATCTTGGCCTCGGTTCATCTATGTGGTTGAGCACCGTCCAAACTAATTGAGCCATCCCAAAGGACTCAATTGATAGTGGATAAAAAGTATACGTAGATTAACCATGGTACTGGATAAAAGGTGAGGAAATGTAACAATGATATACACAGATATATACTATTATATATGAAGACATACATGATTCCATAGGTGTAGTCTATTATGTGTCAATGAGAGACATGGATATACACTATTATACATGGATAAATAGGTGTTTTTTTACAAGTGTAACAGTGACATACAGAATATAAATTGAGATATATATGGACGAAATTCTACAAGTTTTTATTTCTTTTTCTAATTCGGATGTGAGGGTAACCTCCACTGATTCCTTGGTGATTCACCCTTGTCGATTTTCTTGGAAAAGTGGATCTGGAAAGGAGAAGCATGTAATAAATTAAGATATGCTTTGAATATGAATGGATTTTAAAATGGAAGCGTAAAATTAGGAGTTGAAGATTCAAATCTTTTTAATTATTTGTTTATTGTGGGATTTGAGTAATCATGCTAATATTTTCTTCTTTTAACTCCTAAATTTAATCTTTATCAATAGTTATTACATGTCAATGATCCTTTTTATTTTAATCGTGAAATTTAAGAAAAAAAAAATTAAAAGAACTTTTGAATTATGTGATATTAAAATGATTTATATAAAACACATAGCGTAAAAAGTTAATTATCATTTTTTTCTATTCCTTTTTTCAATTTACTGGAATCCCTTAAAAAATATGGCAACTCAGTTACATTAATTTAGTAATCTGTATACATTAATTCAATTTTGAATATTAAATTTGGAGTTTTTAAGTCTCAGCAGGTAACATCTAAAGCATGATATATTGAATATAGAGATAATTTAAGAATCAGAAGTAATGCATATAAATAACTGAATTAGTATATCCAAATTATTGAATTAATGTATCCGGATGAAAAAGAATTTTTGAAAATGGATGAAAACAATGAAAAATAACAAAATGTAATTAAATAATAAAGATATATTTAATGTACTAAGCGACCTTAAACATGTCATGTAGCATCTGAAAATTAAAGAGTTATCATGGATAATAATCTTTATTTGTAATTAGTACCTCAGTAATATAATAGCACAAAAAGGAGAAAAACAATACAATGATCATGGACCTACATTTTGCGTCAAATACATTGGACCTTTCTGGTTCCTCCTTATGCATCCAAGCATATTCACTTAAAACTTAGCACACATATAGATTGAAAACTAGCTTGACAAGATAGTCAATTTTATACAATTTGCATAACAAAAATACAACAAGGCACCCCTTATTATTATTTCTCCAAGAAAGTGAAATTAACTTGCTAGTACGCACGAACTCTAGTACTAAACAATCACACGGCAATATCATGACGAATATGACGAAGCAGCACCGGAATCACAACATCCGGTGAGCTGAGCTGTGGAAGATGCCCTTCCGTCGACATAACCTCAACGATAGATTTGGATCCGAGGTTCTGGCTGAGATATTCGGACACCACCACGGGCACGGCCAAATCCTTCATGCTCTGAATTATGTGACACGGGACAGTCACATGAGGCAACAAATGCCTTAAATCACTTAGGAATATGATCTGTATTACGCTTAGTGCTATGTCTGGTCTCATATTGAAAAGCGTCCTGCTGAATTCCTGTATCGCTACAGAGTCCATGTCCCCTCCTACAACTAAAGGTGCAAATCCTGAACACCATGATTTGTAATTTGATTTTACTGCTTCGAATAATTGATCAAGATCTTCTCTTTCAAATCCTCCGTAGTACTCTGAGTCATTCAGATACCTAAAAAAAATCATAGTAACATTTAGTATGTCGCAACAAGAACACTAAGCTTACAAGAAAATAATAGTGGCAAGCTACTGCTTTGAAAGAAATTTAATTTTGGTCTGCTTCCGGTGCAAATTGTTAAGGCCAGTCACTCCCTAAGGTTCAAGAGCTCTTCCAAACACATGCGCTCGTGACTGAAAGTTTAGAGTTGCACAAAGAGAAATCCACAACAGGTGTGATAACTATTTGATAATGAGACAATTGGTGGAAGGGGGAATAAATGAAAAAGAGGTTTTTGTTTCTCTTCTATATATTTAGCTCACAAATGATACTCCTTAAATAGATACATCATTTTACGTTTTCATCAATAAGAGGAACGTAAGAAGCTAAAGTAAAGTTAATGTAATGTAAAGTACCTTCAAGTCTTCTGAAAAACTCATATCTTTTTATTACGAAGTTACAAATTAAGTAATTCTTTGATTCCACATTTACTTACGACTTAGGAATGTTTACATAGATTAATTATGAAAAGTTAATTTATTGGTTGAAGGAATAATATCCACACTTAACAGTTCCCCTACCCAAATAAAAAATTGGAGAAAAGAATTATTGCAATAAAATAAACAAGGCAATGGGAAGACAAAATTGCAGATGTAGGCCCTCCATAAACAGAAGAACATTTGTTTGATTACCAAATTAGCAAAATTATACAGAGAGACTCTGAGGCCCTGAGCCAAAATTGGATCTTATCAAGAAAGGAATATTAGAAAATGAGGAATTGAACTAACAATATTGTACTACATTTTCCTTTACATTTTAGGTGAGGTGGGGCTGTAAATTTTAGAAGGAAATACTAAGTAGAATTTGCAATCATAATCTCTAACAGTCAAGTGCTTAACTATTGCTTTATTTTATTTTATGACAATCCTTTCCTTTTTGTTTTTGGTTTCTTCTTTATTTCTAGAAAGAGGATTTTCAAGTAAAACTTACATAGCTTTTTCTCCCTTCCCCCCTTTCCTTTTTAAGTAAGACTAACAGTAGTGAACAAACGTCTAACTGAATATCAGATTAGTTATAAAGTACATGACCCCTTTTTAGTTTTTAAGTCACAGAAGGAATAGTTAGAATTTTTAAAAAATTATTCACCCTCAACATCTATATATAACTATATGATATTTATTTGAGATAAAATCAACAAATATATGATACCATTTGATCATATAGTTTTATATCAAATATAACCAAAGTATACACTACATATTATACTTTGTGACCCAAATATATTAGACAATAATTTTCTCTATTTACTTGTGCTTTTAGTTAATTATATATCCTTCAACTTCATTATATTTATCACTTAATCACGAAAAATTAACAGGGGCTTACTCCCATAGGAAACAGAAGTAGTAAATTAACAGCAAATTGTACTCTTTTCATTTTTTGAGAATTAATCTTTAAAATTAAATGTAAAAAATTAATCCATTCCAAGAAGAGAGAGATTAGACCTTGGAGAGGCGGATACAGTGATAAGCTTAGTGAAAAGATCAGGACGAGCAATGGAAGCAATAGCGCCAATCATAGCCGAAACGGAATGGCCGACAAAAATACAAGTCCGAATTTGAAATTCCTCCAATATGGCAATCACATCATAGGCATAGCCTTCCAAGCTAGAATACCTCTCAAAATCAAAGTAGTCCGGGTTAGTCGTTCCTGCGCCCATATTGTCAAACAAAACCACCCTATATTCCTCAACCAAATGCGGCACCAAATGCTTCCATACCGATTGGTCAGTCCCAAACCCATGCGCTAGCACTACTGTCTGCTCACCTGACCCTAAAATCTTCACGTTGTGTGCTTCTTCAACTATCCCCATTTTTTTGAGAATTTCTTCGGAGGCGGTCAGGAAATTAAAGGAGATAATGTGCTGCCCACTATTTAAAATCAATTTATTTATTTTTCTTAACCATAAAAGAATTACAATAATATGGCAGGTGTTTGTTCACACTTTTGAGCGGAGGCTCTTTCAAAAATAATCGTTTGTATATATTTTATTTTTTATGAACCATGTTTATGAAATTTTACTGGTATAATATCCCTCTTGGACAATAATATAGCAGGCTTCATATGCAAAGGCGAATGCAACTTTATTTAATGAGGTTAAAATGCACCTAATTTTTTTTTATATGAAATATAAATTTAGTTAATCATTATAAATATATTTGTAGTCTAAATGTTTATTAAGTGTTCTTAACAAGTTTGTAATAAGAAAATAACTAGCGAATATCTGAAGTGACTAGTTCATTCAGGCATGTAGTTCATCTGTCGATAATTTTTATAATAACTTCTTGAAAAGGCTAATTTTTTTAAATATATAATTTTTTATCTTGTCATAATTTTTTTTAGTCAAATTATATAAATGTTGATTAATATTTTAAAATATACTTTTTCTCGTAATATTTTGTAATAACTTTTTGAATATCTCAATTTTTTAAAAATATATCAAATTAATTCAATCTTAAAAATTAGATAAATTAATTTTTGAAAAATACATAACTAAAAGGGGAATGAGGGAATAATAAGTAATACTCCATAGTATATTCAAATTGTGAAAAGTCTTACCATAACTTCCTGAAAAATCTTGCAGTAATTTATTGTTTACATCAAATTCACGAGAAATAATGTTTCTATTATTTACATCTTGTTATCTTGTATTTTAATTTTATTAATCCATAACATATGAGAAAGTTTGCTGAAATTTTAATATCATGAATTTATAATTTCAAAAAAATGCGTATTATGCTTGGGGAAAAAACCTAACTTTGAATTGAATTAAAGTTCTAGTAAGATGAATGGTCTTTCAACCTTAGCAATTAGAACTTTAGATTTTTTTAATTTCTTTTTTCTTGGTTCTCTTGTATTTGTTTTTGTTTTAATGACTTTTTGGAACCTTAGGTGTCAGGAGCACTTATTATTAATATAGAACTAAAAATATATAATATAAAATATTCATTATATTTAGTTCTTCCAACAACAAAAAAACAAACTCTTGAGTATAGCTTGTTTATATGGTGACGTAACAAATAAATTAAGGTTATAATTATCCTTAACTAATTAATTATGTTAATAGTGCAATTCTTTACCCTTGTTGGCCTCAGTCCGAAGAATGATAGCAGAAATGTCTGATGGCCACAATCACATATTTTGGAGTGTTATCAGTTCCTTCTGATAAAATTTTTAGCATTTTACGATTTTTTTTGTAATTTTATGTCACTCAATGTGCAGTCTAGGAGTTAAGAGCTGTCTCAATAATATGTGTAGCCTAAAGTCAAAATTTTAAAAAGAATATTACATTTATTTAATTTATTAATATTATTTTTAATTGACTGAATATTTTCTGTAATATTTTATAAGACAAGAATAAATATATATAAATTATTGTACATTACATAACAATATAAATGTTCAAATCTCTTTTATTAATTATTATTTTGAAAACTTTTTCAATAGAGTCAGTTGTTATAAAAAAATTATCAATACTTCTCTAGAAGTATTTAAAAATTATTTAAGACTCCACTTGATTGATATACCAATTAGAGTATTATTTTTTTATTTATATCATATTTTGTATTACTTTCAATTGAAAAAAAAATCAATATTACAGTGATTGTTATCTTTAGAAAACATTCAAAGTTAAGATAATAATTTTTAAGATTTAATTATTTGATAATAGGTAGTTTGAGCAAAGAATTGAAATATTTAAATTGAAGTGAATTTGACAGATTAAGAAACAAAAAGTATCTGCAAGAGATAATCAATAAACTATTACTTCCCCTGTCACACTTTAATTGTCATAGTTTTCATTTTTAGAATCGAACTGTATAAACTTTAACTAACATTTTAAATGCATTTATTAACTTTCAAAAAATAACATGGCATCTCAAATGGATCAGAGAAATATTTTTTAATTAATAGTAACAAAAAATATTTCTTCCTTTAAAAAAGAATGACCTAGTTTGATTTTGCATGAAGTTTAAGAAAATAAAGAAGAATTTTTTATTTTATAGTTATAAATTAAAGTTACGTCAAATATACCAAAATATCCTTAATCTTATGGCATTAATATGTCATGTGAAAAGTTAAAATTAAAATATTACTAAAAAAAAAAATTCTTTTTGAAATAAACTAAACTAGGAAATAGATTTTTTATATTCTAGGGTATTCTTGAGTGTGCTATCCATCTCACAATTTCCATTACCCTCCTTATTTGGGGCCTTAAGTCACTGCTTTAGTGGCTTTAATATTGAGTCGAGCTTGTTAGGAGTGTCAAATAGACGAGTTATATAAAAATTATTCTAATTGAATAAGCGAAATAAGCTAAGATCATAACGTAATCTAACATCTCAAGTTTGTCAAGTTTTTATATTTAATTTCTTTTGTATAGTTTTATTTGTTATATTTTGATTTCATATATTATTAAGAAAATAATGTTAACACAGTTATTTTAGTTCATTATTTCTATTAATTAATTCTTGATGTTTAGTATTAGATCTTAAAAAATAATTTAGAAATAAGTAATTTAATATTAAGAATAAATTATATTTTTAAAAAAATTATTTTTTTGACTCATTAAAAGTGAAAATTTATTATTTTAGAATGAAGGTCATTGTTTGAGAGTTAATATCACAGATGGTTATTCAACTAATGATTCTTTTCATAGAAAGTCATTCAACTTTCATTTTTTAACTTCAAAGTCACTCAACTATGGATTTTTTCTTAGAAAGTCACTCAATTTTGATTTTTAACTCAAAAGTCACTCAACTAACAATGTTTTACTTTCAAAGTCACTCAACCTATTTAATTAACTTCTATTTCTAATCAATATTTATATATATATATATCCATTTAAATCCTTTAATGACTTACCCCACTTGATCAGGCCTACTAAAAATATAATATGAAACTAATTATTTGATTTTTTTCAAATTAAATAATTTTTCCACAAAAAATTATTTAATTCCAAATTTGAAAATAAGCATAAAAAATACATTGCAGGTGACAAGATCACATTCAAATAGCCTGAATACAATTAAAAATCACGAGAATTCAGAAATTCGACACAAAATAATAATTTATTTATGAAAAGAAATACAAAAAGGAACTCACATATGTTTTAAATGTCCTTAAATAAATGGTTCTAAAACATATTAGATTAACAAACCACAAATAAATAAATCATAAAAAATATCTCAATTAGGCCAGGTGTTATGCCTCCGTCAGAGAATTAACGGAGGTTCATTTATTAACGGCTTGTCCTGAAGTTGATCCAAGCCATTTATGAAAAATTATTTGATTGGAAAAAATCAAATAATTGGATCCATATTTTTTTAGCGGGTTAGTTCAAGTGTAATGGGGGATTAAATGATTTAAATGGATATACTTTTAATTTTTAGAGTATTGACTAGAAATAAAAATTAATTAAATAGGTTGAATGATTTTGAGAGTGAAACATAGATAGTTGAGTGACTTTTGAGTTAAAAATAAAAGATTAGTGACTTTTTGAGAAAAAAAACTCATAGTTTAGTAACTTTGGAGTTAAAAATGAACGTTGAGTGACTTTCTATGAAAATTATCTATAATTGAGTGACCATCTGTGATATTAACTCCATTGTTTGATAGTTGGCTATATAAGAATAACGTTGAATACAGTGTATTGATAATGGTTATATTAGTTATATTGTAATTATTCCTTATGCAATATTTGATTTGGTATATTAAAAATAACATAAATTGTATAATTTAAAAAAATATGTTTGTTCATAACAATATCCTCCACAAACATAGTAAAGACGTGGAAAAGATTTTGAGGGGCAATTTTTCATTATGCTAATACATGTATTAAAATTCTTTGCATTACTAATACCATCACTACACCAAAAATGATTTTTAGCGTCAATTAATTAATGAAAATATCTTAATTGCCACTATGTATATTTTTTAGAGGCATTGGAACTCTTTATAAATGTCGTAAAACTTATAGCAATATTAAATTCAATGACAATTAACTAATATCGATAAAAATTTTAGTATTTTTTTTTAATATGCATATCTAATTTATTGCCACTAAATTTATTTTTCTATTATAGTGTATGATTTTCACGTATTAGTTAGACTCAATTCTACATGTTTTAATATCAAAGATTATGCACATACAAATGTACTTAACAAAGTATTACTAAAATATAAAATCAATGAATGCATTAGTTTTTTTAATACGACTTCCTTCCTTTTTTAATAATGACAATAATATGGCATCATTTCAACCAAAAAAGTTTTGTTAATGTTAAAAAATATGTTGATAAAGTTTTTCGTGGTCAACTTAAATTACATATTAGTTCATTCTTTAAGTTAGTAAAATAAATGAATGAAAGTCGATTAAGTTAATAATAAATTGGTCAAATTTAAACTGAGTGAGTGAATGCAATTTTGTAAGTTAATTTTGGAACCCCTAGTGCAGTTATATATTCTTTTAGTCTTCAACAAATGTGATATTATTTAGCTTGATACAATTTTTTTTTTTTTAAAAAAACTTTTAAAATTTATAGTTTAAAATACTTTTTTAATCATTTATGTGGCTATAAATTTTTTATTAAGGGGTAACATAATTTTAAATTCAAATTATTTTCTATTATAGAAGAATGACATTTTCTGTACGGATTAAAAAGAACAGTGTGTCAAATTATACATAAATCGAGACAAAGAAACTAACTTATTATTTACTCCTATTCTAGTTTTTATGACATTGTTTTTATTAGTCAGTCTATGAAAAATGACACTTTTTTTATTTGACAAATATTTAATAGCGCTATTAATATTTTACCCATATAAGGTCAACTTATTTACAAAAAAACGAAAAAATGTATTTTTTAGGATAGTTTTGAAAAAATCATTGTAAATTATTTTCATATTTTTCTAATTTTTTTTGTCTAATTAAATTAAATTATATTACATAAATCAGAATGAAGGAAATATTAATTAAAGACTAATGGAATAGTTACTACGTAATTAGTAGCTCCTTAATCATTTCTACTCATGGGTTGCATAAATGTTTTTTGTTTACTAAAAGATGGAGTGTAAATAAGTTAAAAAGAGAATTACTTGAGTGTTGTCATAGTCATCAGTTGACAATGAAATTGTGCTACCTCTTTCAAACAAGAGTAGCAAATTTTGTCAAGTGGACTTGATAAATATCAAGGGGGTTAATCTAAGGTGGTCGTTACTTTTCCTGTCAAAATTGTCTTTAAATGCATTTAGTGAACAGCTAGCATTTGTTATGATGTCCCATCAGATAGAGAACACCATCAACCAATTAATTCTTCCTAATTACTTCCTGTCATTTTATTTTTTCAAGTCTCTTAAAAAATCATGTATTTAACATATTATAACAATCCATATTGTTGTTAGGGTGAGACAAATTTCACAAATTTTAACTTCCTCAGGATTGGTGTTGACACGCCATAGCAGTGTTGACGGACCAAAATTAAAAGACGCAAATTCTAAATTACCTTCTTCTCCTCATAATGTTCAAAACAGAAAAAAGTTGTCCTAGTAACTCTAAGGAGGCTGCTCTAAGTTTGGGAAAAGAGGGGAGATGAGATACTAGCATAAGGAAGTCTCAACCAACGAAATTCAAGCTTGCCTATGTTGGTTCACCGCTGTTAGAATCGTACCACGTTTGCTTGATGCCTAGGTAGGCTAATAAGGGTGTCAAAAGAATATGAAAAATCAATCGAAATGAATTATACTGAATCGATTTTTATCATTTTCTTAATAAGACCGTGGACTTTTTATTTAAGTCTATAATGTAACCGTCCCGAATAATTGGGATGGTCTTTTTAGTTTATAAAAAAAATTGAAAATTTTTTGAACTGAAACGAATAACTTTACATATATATAAATATATTTTATATATTAACATGTTAAATTTAATATATAGATATATTTTATAATTGGAGGGAATATTGGAAGAAACTTATTACATTTTTAAATAGATACATACATAAGATTCATTAACAAATATTTTCTCATTTTTAATTTAAAAATTTTGACAAGAAAAAATAATTGCACAAATATAATGAATGAGAAAAAAAAGTAAAAAATTGATAAATTTATTACATTTAGATTTGTTACATAAATTAAAAAATTTATATTTATTTAATATAACTTATTTGTGCTTGACATGAATGCTAAATATTGTCTCGTTCAATATAACTTTCAATTGAAAAAGAAAGTAAATGGGACCATTATCTTATGTGTCAAATAAATGAAACTTCACACGTCTTTTACTAGTTGTGTCTCTTTCATAATAAATTTTTTCGTGGTGCATGGATGTACCATATAGTGTTAGGTCAATTTTATCTAAAAGATCTTAAATATGCGATAGAGTTATAATTTCAATTAATTATAAATTACGATATAAAATTTGCTATGAATTTCAAATCCTACTAAATTAATTTGTATCAGGTCCCTATTTGTGTGACTATATATATTAATTTTTCTTAATACGTATTAATTGCTGCAATTGTATATATATATATATATATATATTAATTTGTATATATTTCTTTATTTGTATATGTATTATGGATTTTGTTCTTCTTCTGTACATATCTATACGTATTTGTGTCTACATATTTAAATTCAAACAACAACAACAATATACCCCAGTGGAATTTCACAAGTGGAGTTTGATGAGGGTAGAATGTACGCAAACCTTACCACTACCTCCTAGAAGTAGAGAGATTGTTTTCTGGAAACCCTCGTCTCAAAAATTCATGAGCAGAATAAACTAGATATGCCAAAAAGGAAAGGAAAGGGAATAGAAAAGACGACTAATAACGAAAAGCACATAACAATATGTAAATACGATAAATTTAACACACATACGACTGATAATGATAATACATGATATAAGGCACGACTACTCCTGCTACCTTACTATACCCCAAGGCTAGACATCCACCTAACTCTACCAACCAATTAGCCTACTACTCTAATTCGCGACCTCCACTTCTTTCTATCTAAGGTCATGTCCTCGGTGAGATCAAGTTTTGCCAAATCTTGTCTGATCACCTCTCTCCAATACTTCTTCAGTCTACTTCTACCCCTCCGTGTGTCTCCCAATATCAACCTCTCACACCTCCTAACAGAAGCATTGATATTCCTTCTCTGCACATGCCCAAACTATCTGAGTCTCGCTTCCCTCATCTTATCAGCCACAGGGGCCACCTCTAACTTCTCCCGAATGGTCCCATTCCTAATCTTATCACTCCTGGTGTGGCCACACATCCATCTCAACATCTTTATCTCTGTGACATGCATCTTCTAAACATATGCATTTTTTATTAACCAACACTCCACCCCATACAACAAAGATGGTCTAACCACCATTCTGTAAAATTTACCTTTGAGTTTAGGTGGTATCTTCGTGTCACACAATACTCTTGAGGCAAGCCTCCATTTAGTCCATGTTGCCCCAATAAGATGTGTGACATCATCGTCGATATCGCTACTACTTTGGATGATGGACCCCAGATACTTAAAGTTTTCCCTCTTAGTGATAGGTTGAGTGACAAGCCTCACATCACTGTTGTCACGACCCAACCCCGTGAGCCGTGACTAGTGCTCGATTGGGGCACCCGAATCCAAATACCAAACCAAATTATAACCAATGTATTATTCTTACAGAAATTTTGGCAGAGTTTTCTTTGTTTTACGGACTAACCCAAACCCTGCATACAGAAAAACCCAGCATACATAGCATATATATATATACTCGCGGGCCGACAAGGTCACCACTGCGGTTAAACCGCCCAACATACAAAACATACGTACAACGTCATACAAACTTTCATAACCCACACTCACAGGCGTCCACAGACCTCTAATTACATGAACTGAATCAGAAAACGGGACAGGGCCCCCGTCATATCCTCGAATGTACAGAAATACAAAATAGTAAATAAGTGTATATACCCAGGGTTTGCTTCGCACTAAAGAATCTCATTACACGAACTGAATCAGAAGATGGGACAGGGCCCCCGTATACCCTCGAATGTACAGAAATACAAAATAGTAAATAAGTGTATATACCTAGGGTTTGCTCCAAAGTAAAGGAGCTCTTTAAATGGCAGTCAGAATCCTAAGCTGGTGGATTTCTCTCCTGTACGTCTGTACCTGCGGGCATGAAACGCAGCCCCCGAAGCAGAGGGGGATCAGTACGAAATACGAACCGAATATGTAAAGCAGAAAGTATAGAGTATATATATATATATATATATA
>DF365766.1:17277-35359 GCA_000787875.1 Solanum virginianum
GATCAGAAACAGTAAAGAGGAGCAGGTGCACATTAAGCCTGAAATCAGACTCACAAAGCTAGCAACCTAACTTATAAGAAGACATTAGCTTCACAGACTTACAATGGTAGCCTTAACAGCAACGTGGACTCTAAAACAAGTGCCTCCAATACCTTTACTACAACAATTTCACTCAGCTGAACTTACAATGGTAGCCTTAACAGCAACGTGGACTCTAAAACAAGTGCCTCTAATGCCTTTACTACACCGATTTCACTAAAGAATCTCATTTCGTCACAACTACAAAAATAGGGCAGCATACTATACCTACCTGTATATCATATTCAAGCACTATATTACCCTCCAAAAATCGTATTACATCAACTAAACGTCAAACGTATTCTTCCAACACTACAATGCAACATTTAACTACATACATAGACTCCAATTTCAACCAACTTCAAATATACATACAAATAATTTTCAATACTTCTTTCACCTTACAAGGATCATTTTTATGCCATTACAACACAATTTTATGGTTTGGAACCAATATAATACTATTTACGTACATATCCCAAAATTTCCGACCTTAACCCCAAAGCTCACAATTCACTTTAACAAGCAATCTTTCGTGGTTTTCTTTCAATTTAACATACTACAACATACATACAATCTTTAGCTTTCATAAAACAAAGCTAGAAATTCACATACCTTTTAAACCCCTTACTAGACCCAATTTGCCAACGTCATAAAACAGGGTATTTTCTTAGCCAACCAACACCTCCACGCTACCTAGGGGACTCCATATACCAAGCTTATAGCTTCAAAATAATTATAGAATCGAAAAAATGTAATTTTCTTCTTGGTTACTGTAGCAACCCGAGAGGTTGCTTCAACTCACTTCTTGGAATGTTTTTTTCTCTAAGTGTTTAGAGAGTTGTGTGATCTTGTTTTTTTTTTAGAATTAAAGGAGTTACACATGTATATATCTACATCCCTTTGACCCCACCCCTCACACATGGCCAATGAAAATATAACACAAATGGGGTGGGGCAACTCTTATTATTTCTTAAAGACTCCAAGTCCCAAAAAATACACTTTGATCCCCAAACTTTTCCTATGTGAGCCAATTAAGAACATACGAAAGTCCAATTGAAGACACATGATTCCTAACCCCCAAGTTCTGAAAATTCTACTTGCGTCTCCAAACTTTCCAAAATGTCACTTTAGTTTTGAATTTTTCAAAAATGTAACATTAGTCCCAATTTTCATAATGGTTCCAATATACCACAATACGGGTTCTAATAACTGTCTGCTTTATCTCTCATAACACTAAATTTGTACTCCAAGTATTCTGTTTTGGTCTTGCTCAGTTTGAATCCTTTGGACTCCAAAGTGTATCTCCAAGCCTCCAACCTATCATTAATTTTAGTCCGAGTCTCATCAATCAGGACTATGTCATCTGTAAATAGCATAAGCCAAGGAACCTCCTCTTGGATAGATCGCATCAGCTTATCCATCACCAAGGCAAACAGGAAAAGGCTCAACACAGATCCTTGATGAAGTCCCATCTCAACAGAAAAATCCTATGAGTTTGCTCCCACTGTTCTTACTCAAGTTTTGGTTCTATTGTATATGTCCTTAATTGCCCTAATATATGCCATTAGGATACCATTCACCTTTAGACACCTTCATAGAACATCCCTTGGAATCTTGCCATAGGCCTTCTCGAGATCAATGAACATCATATGAAGGTTTTTCTTTCTTTCCCTATACTTCTCCACTAATCTCCAAACAAGATAAATTGCTTCAGTAATCGATCGCTCCGGTATGAATCCACACTAATTCTTCGAAATAGAAACTATTCTTTTTACCCTCATCTCCACCACTCTCTCTCATACCTTCATCCTGTGACTTAGAAACTTGATGCCCCTGTAATTGTTACAGTTTTAAATATCTCCTTTGTTCTTGTACAATGGAACCATTGTACTTCTCCTCCATTCATCAGACATCTTGGCAGTCTTCATAATAGCATTGAACAGTCTAGTCAACCACTCTATGTCATCCTTGACCATGTTCTTCCAAAAATCTACCAGAATCTCATCAGGTTCGGTCGCCCTCCCTCTCTTCATCCTACTAATAGCCCTTCTAACCTCCTCAACTCTGAACTGCCTGCAATAACCAAAATCATGATGACTTTCAGAGTGTGCCAATTCACCCAGCTCAATATCTCTATCTCCTTTTTTATTTTAGAGTTTATGAAGGTAAGCTTGCCACCTTAGTTTAATGGAAATGTACGTCATCCACCCTCCTCATCCTTGATGCACTTCACTTGGTCCAAGTCGCGAGCTTTACTTTCTCTCTTTTTAGCGAGCCTATACAATCTTTTGTCCCCGCCTCTATTACTTACCTCCTCATATAGACGCTTAAACGTTGTTGTCTTAGCACTCATCACCGCCATCTTTGATTCTAGCTTAGTCTTCTTATATATCTCCTTAAACATTCGCTTTTCATCTTCATCCCTACACTCCAACCAATTTGTATATGCAACCTTCTTATCTTTCACTTTGCCTTGAACTTCATCATTCTACCACCAATCGCCCTGACATCCACCAAAGGTCCCTCTCAAAACCCCTAGTACCTCGGTAGCTACCTTTTTAATGTAACCAGCAGCGGTGTCCCACATATTGTTCACATTTCCGCCGCTACTCCAGGCCTCTAAGTTTCTCAACTTTTCTTCCATCTCTCGAGAAAGGGCAAGAGTAAGGCATCCCCATCTAATCCTCGCATAAGTAACCTTCTTCTTCTTTTCTCTCTTGATCTCCAAATTCATCACTAGAAGCCTATGTTGAGTGGAAATATTTTTACTCAGAATAACCTTGCGATTTTTACATAAACTTCTATCGTTCTTCTGGAGAAGTACGTAATCTATCTGCGTCTTAGCTACCGTACTATGGAAGGTGATCAAGTGGTTTTCCCTCTTCAAGAAATACGAGTTAGCAATAACTAAGTCAAAGGCTTTGGCACAATTCAAGAGACACGTCTCACCTCCATTCCTCTCCCCAAAACCAAAACCTTCATAAACATCTTCAAATCTGCTAGTGGTTGCCCTGATATGCCCATTAAAGTCACCCCCAATGAACATTTTTTCTGTCTCCGGTATGCCTCGCACAACCTTATCCAGATCTTCCCAAAATATCTTTTTGACTTCCTTATCTAGGCCTACTTGAGGCGCATACGCACTAACGACGTTCAATACATGCTTACCAACCATGAGTTTGATAAACACATTTAAATTCATTCATGTATATTATCACTCATAATTGTATAATTTAAACACTTATATACAATTTATTATTCATTCAATGTATTAGTATCATGACCCAAGTTAGGCTCGAGATGCAACATGACAATTAGGACCCCGAAGGACCCTAACAACATTCATTGCATATGTAAAGTAAATTAAAAGTAATAGAAAAATTATGAAGCGGAAGATGAGTTTCAAATAAAATTAATATCAAATGGAAGGAAAACTATAGTGAGATGTCCAATTAAATGAGATTACAACTTCAACGTTTAAACATGCCTCTAGTATCGTAAGTGGGGTCATAGGACAAGCCATAGCTCATCTTAGACCATCTCCAACCCAACACCAAATTTTTCAGCAAATCATATTTTTATGATGTAAAATTTGATGTTTTAGAGCTTCAATCGAATACCAAATTTTACACCATTTTGGTGTGTGAATAATGTTACACCAAATTTGATGTAACACTAGTTATCACACCAACTCACTTTTTAAATATTTTAATACTATTTCATTATATAAAACTTTTAATTAAATATTTAATTATTTTTATCTAATATTTTTATAATATTAATTTTAGATATAAAAGTTAATTTTTTTATAAATTATTTTTGTATACATGACTTTTTTAGAAAAATTAAATTTATGTTAACTGTACTATAAATTTTAATTGGATGAGTATGATCTTAATGTACCCATTCAAGATGCATTGGAAGATCGAACTTCGTTGGTAGAAATGACAAAAGATAAAAATTATTGATTACAACAATTTCTAGCTCAACATAAAAAATTAAGGACAAAGAAGCCCATTTTGTACTATGTAATGCATTAACAGAGTATTTATGGGAGCAACAAAGTGATCTTGAAAGTTGAATATTCATGTAGAATTTAAAATAAAATTTTCAATCATATAATATTTATTTAATTATATTTCATTAATGATTTCACTTTACTTGTATTATCCGTTATTATGTATAACTAGGTTAGAGTACGTGCTTTGCATGTATTCATTACATCAATTAAAAAATATTATTAAAAAATTGTAATTAATGTTAAAATATATGCGATATTTGTTTGGACAATAAAAAATGAATAATATTATATATACTGACATTAATTTTGAAGATAAACAACTTAAGTTGACATAGCCATTACAATTATCTTATTCAAATCATTATATACAACAAAAAGAGATTTCAAATAAAGAAAAATCAAAAATCAAATCAAAGTTATGACAAAATTGATTACAAATAATAATAAAGATGATTGATAAATATGATTCTAGACAACTCCCTTTATAAAGGTGAAAGGATTTATAAATAAAAAAGAATTTGAAATTTTAATACTTTATTGAGATTATTTTTTTCTCTTACTATATATTCTTAGGACACTTTTTCTTGTTTATGTCATCCTTTCTTTAGCTGTCTTGTTACTATTATACTGATTTAATTAAAATATAGTAGATTATTCTGATTGAATTTGAACATCCATGCCAAAAGGAATGAATATATTAATGTTTGCAATCATACAAAAAGAAAAAAAATTACTAACATTAATTCTAGGGAATAAATTAAAGACCATGCCCCAAATCTCTAATTAGCTTAGAACTGAAACTTGGTAATCGTCTTACTATATTCACAAGATAAATAGGATAACACAAAATAACTCATCAAAAAAATTTTTAAAAAAAACACTAAAATTGGCATATTTAACAAAGAAAAGAAAAAATATTAACCTATAAAAGACTCTAATAGTTATCATATATGTCGATGTGTTGAACAGACATGCAGAGACGATGATGAAGAAGAAGAAATGAGAAGAAGGAACAATTTCATATATCTCTGTTAATTGTGTACAAGAGAGTAAAATATATATATATGTACAATTAGTGTCTATGACAATAATTGTGTATCCTCTTCCTAGGGTATTACCACCCACAATTAACTAACTAATTAACTGCTATATACTAACTAATTAACTGTAGCATTAACAGTTTCTAACAACTAAACTATAGCTAATTATTTCCAATACTCCCCCTCAAGCTGGATGTATTGAAAAGATTCAATAATCCAAGCTTGCTTAGTAGGAAGTCATGTTGTGTTCTTCCTAATGCTTTGGTGAGCAAGTCAGCCTGCTAATCCTTAGTGTTGATATAGATAGTCTTGATAAGTCCCTTCTAGATCTTCTCTCTAATGAAATGGCAATCTATCTCTATGTATTTTATGAGTTCATGAAACACTAGATTGGCAGTAATTTGTAGTGCTGATTTACTGTCACAGTAAATAAGTGTTGGTTCTAGCAATGTTACACCCAATTCTTTGAATAGACTTATGACCCATACAATTTCAGCTGTCAATGCAGCTAGACTTTTGTATTCTACTTCGGTGGAACTCCTATACACTATGTGTTGCTTCTTAGATTTCCAGGAAATAGGTGAATCACCAAACTTTAGGACAAAACCAGTGACTGATCTTCTTGTGCTTGGGCATGCAGCCCAATCTACATCACAGTAGCCACTCAACTGAGACTTCTGATTAGAGCTCATAAGTAGCCTCTTTCCAGGTTCCAATTTGACATATCTGATGACTCTTAATGCAGTTTTCTAGTGTGATACCTGGGGCTTTTGCATGAATTGGCTTAGCAACTCAACTGCAAAAGCTATGTTTGGCCTTGTAATAGTAAGGTAAAGTAATTTACCAATTAATCTCCGATACTTGGAAACATCCTCATACAAGATGTCTGGATCAACTTCAATACTAGTTAGTTTTTTATTACATTCCAGTGGTGTCATGTGAGGCTTGGCATTCCCTAAACCTGCTTCAGCTATTAACTCAAGTGCATATTTCCTTTGATTCATCACAATACCTTCAGTAGACCTCATAAACTCAATACCCAAGAAGTATTTAAGCTCACCTAGGTCCTTAATCTTGAAGTGACTGTGCAAGGTATGCTTGGTTTCTTCTATCAATCCTACATCATTTCCTGTGATTAATAGATCATCAACATATACTAAAACTATCACCAGTCCACCACCTTTTTTCTTTGTGAACAAATAATAATCTAGATGACTCTGTGAATAGCCTGAACTCAAAAGTGCTTCAGTCAATTTGGCATTCCACTGCCTTGAAGCCTGTTTAAGTTCATATAAAGATTTCACCAGCTTGTATACAAGGTTCTGATCCTTCTCAGCACTGTAGAACCCCTTAGGTAGTTCCATGTATACTTTCTCAAGTAGGTCTCCTTGCAGAAAGGCATTAAAAACATCCATCTAAAATATGTTCCAATTTTGAGTGGCAGCTTATGCTCCAATAGATGTAACTGTTGTTATCTTTACTACCAGAGAAAATATCTCTTGGTAGTCAATCCCTTCAGTTTGGCTGTATCTCTTGGCCACCAGCCTAGCTTTAAATCTATCAATCTGATGATCAGCCTTGTATTTTTTAATCTTGAATACCCATTTGCAACCAACAATGTTCTCCCTTCAGGTAGTTCAACTATTTCCCATGTTCCATTTTCCTCCAGAGCTTGTACTTCCCGCTGCATAGCACATATCCACCTTTTGTATTTGACTGCTTCCTTAAAGGTCCTTGGCTCAACATCTGTGAAAAACATAGACAAGTAGGCTTTGTACTTTGAGGATATATTGTCATAAGACATATAGTTGCTTTGAGAATGACAGTGGGATTTAGAAGTCTTAGTCATATAGTCTCCTATCCAGATGGGGGGATGAGGATTTCTAGTAGATTTCTTGACTGGGACTCCCTCATTTCTTATAGGCATCAATTCAGTTGCAGTAGTGGAATCATCAGACTGAGCAATAGGTTCTTCATTATATATAGCCTCTGGTTCTAGCAGAGTATGAATCATGACCATGGGATCACTATCTAAGTGTGCATTATCTGCATAAATAGGTACAGGTAGCTCTCTATCTTCATCACATATAGAAAAATCATCTGAAGTTGCAATTGGCTCAGCAGGAAATAGTGGGCTTTGTCTGCTAAGTACTGTTTGAATGGAAACAGGTTTCTCTTGAATATGACATCCCTGCTGGTGATAACCTTTCTTTGAGACAAAATACCTTTTCTGAGTTGGTGAATATCCTATCAGTGCACATGCTTCAGCTCTAGGGAAAAATTTATCTTATTTAATCACTTTGGTTGTATAACACAAACAACCTATAGTTCTTAAATGATCAATACTTGCTTTGTGTCCATAAAACTGTTCATATGGAGATTTTCCTTTAGAATTGGAGTGGGAAGTCTATTAATCAAGTAGACAATAGATAACACACATTCTCCCCAAAACATGATAGGAATGTTACTCTGAAACCTGAGTGCTCTAGCCACCTTAAGTATATGTCTGTATTTTCTTTCAACCACTCCATTTTGTTGTGGAGTATATGGATAGCTACTTTCATGAACAATACCAAGAGATTTCAGGAAACTATAACATTCATTGTTAAAAAATTCAGTCCCATTATCAGTCCTCATCTTTTTAACATGCTTATTAAACTAAGTGTTCACTAGTGTTAGAAAGGATTTCAACACTGAAAACACTTCACCTTTCAATTTCAGCAGATACAACCAACACATTCTAGAATGATCATCAACTATTGTTAGAAAAAATCTGAAACCATTATGAGTAGCAATCCTATAAGGACCCCATACATCCAAATGAATCAAATCAAAAATAGCTAGTGCCTTAGACATACTCAAGTGAAAAGGTAATCTAGTATGTTTAGCAAGTGGAAAAATAGAGCACTTATTACATTTATTATTGTCACTGAAAGTCTTATCTGATAACAAATATTGTAACACCTTTGTAGAAGGATGTCCTAGTATGTTGTGCCATAGCAACTTGTCTGTATTTGAGTGTTGTGTCATCAATACTTTTTGATTTCCTTTGCTTTCTTCACATTGTAATGCAGCAGGAAGATAGTATAGGCCATCAATCTCCTTACCAATCCCCTTCACCTTTCCATTGAAGAGGTCCTGAAGTACAAAAAACTCAAAGAAGAAATTAACTGAGCAATTCAGTTGCCTTGTCTGTTTAGACACTGAAAGTAGATTATGTTTGAATGCAGGCACCACCAACACATTATCTATTTCAGTTGTCTTATCAGTTTCGACACTGAAAGTAGATTATGTTTAAATGTAGGCACCACCAACACATTATCTAATACTCTTCTATCAATTGTGCTACAACAATCAGTGTGTGATACTAATACAGCCTCACTATTGGGTAAATGTACCACCTTATTGACACAACTAGATGCATGACAGATCCTATCCAGTCCATGTGTCATATGACAAGTAGCTCCTGAGTCAACTATCCAATTTTTCCTTCCATTTTCAACCTTGACCTGTGTGCCATCACTACTTACAGACAAAGCATTAGATGTGGTGATCATACCTGCTATGTTGGCCATGTTGTCTAATGTCTTGCTTGAGCTTACACCTGCTTTTTCCTTCTCCAACATATGTAAGATCTTACTATACTGGCTTGGAGTAAAAGTTGGTCGTATGGACATGATTGGACTAGACTCAATGTCTTTCCCTTTCATCATGGGAGCAACAGGAGCAAAATTATCCCCAAATTCCATCTCATTTCTGGTAACAGACACATGATTCACTGTATCTGGATATCTACTATTCTGCATTGAATTTACTGATACTCCTAACTTCTTCTTAAATTTCCCGTCAGAAGAATATCTATTGAGTTTGTAACAATCCTCCTAGTTCTTCCTCCTGGGCTGATGCTTCTTAGGGAACTGTCCTGTGCCTGCATATAAGGCAATTTGGTCTGGCATATTGCTTCCCATATGCGAGTTAGCAGTTAACCTTTGGCCTTCATCCACCATAATCATTGCATAGACTTTACCAACACTAGGTAAAGAACTTATCATTAAGATTTGGCTACGAGCATGAGCATACACCTCATTCAATCCCATCAGAAAAGCAAATAACCTCAGGCATGCTAGATGATCAATATAGGTTCTAGATTTATCACAACTACATGAAGGTGGGGGAACCAATGCATCAAACTCGTCCCAGAGCAACCTCAGTTTTGAAAAATAAGCAGAAACTGACATGTTACCTTGACTGATTGTGCAAATTTCCCAGTGTAATTGATAGCCTTTAGATTTATCGACCTTGTCAAACCTCTCCTTCAGATCAGCCCACTCCATTGTTGCATCTGTTACATAAACAATGCTACTAAGGAGCTTCTTTGACACGGTGTTCATAATACAAGCAAGCACGAATGTATTACACTTCTCCCACAGTTCTTCCATTTCTCCCTAGTAATCACTTCTTCTGCATGTCCCTAGTACAAAACCTAGCTTGCTCTTAGCTTAAAGATTGATTAGCACAGATTTACTCCACAATGAGTAGTTCTCCGTCCCTGTGGGTTGTACAGTAGTGAGAATGCATCCTGGTATATCTGAATTATAAAGATAAAGTGGATGATTCCATCTCCTCTCAACTTGATTGAGAGTTTCGACTGAACTCGCAGCATTGCCTGCCGAGTCTGCCATCAATTTGATCTAATCTTCTATGGAGCTGATGTTAATCGAGTGAATCAATCCATTGATTCAAAGCTCTGATATCATGTCGATGTGTTAAACAAACATGCAGAGACAATGAAGAAGAAGAAGAAGAAATAAGAAGAAAGAACAATTTCATATATCTCTGTTAATTGTGTACAAGAGAGTAAAGTGCATATATATGTACAATTAGTGTCTATGATAAGAATTGTGTATCCTCTTCCTAGGGGATTACCACCCACAATTAACTAACTAATTAACTGTTATATACTAACTAATTAACTGTAGCATTAACAGCTTCTAACAACTAAACTATAGCTAATTATTTCCAATAATATGAATATATCCAACGTCTAAAAATAGGAAAAAGCGTAGCATACAGATGACGTAAAGCGAGCAGAAAACATGATCATTATCAACATAAGGTGTACCAGTGTCAAAGTCCTAACAACAATAATCTTATGAGGATCTATTGAAACACCATCTTTGGTGACGAAATGACCTAAATATTTAATCCTCCGAAGAAATGCTTTCTTTGGGCAACAACTGATGCCTCTTTATTTCTTGTACAACAGATACCCTCGTCTAGTATCTATTGTACAAGATTTTCAATGATATCCTTTTTAACGAAAATGTACCTGTATGGTCTCTTATTAACAAGTTCAGTACCAGGGTATGGTCAAGTACTCTCCTAAATGGTGGCAACTGAGTAGTTTCAGTGGACAACTCCAATAATTCTCCAATTTTTTGCCCTTCTTAGTATGGTCTTTAGTTTCTAAATAACTTCAATCTTACATTAATGAGATTATTTACCAGTTACGTTCCAACAGATGAGATTTGCTTGCTTCCCCCCTCTGTATCTCTATAACTCCTTTTCTACTGCTTCTTACTCATCATCTTCTTAGTACATTACTCTTTTAGATTGACATAATACATAAATTAGTCCTTTAATTTGGCTTTAAATAACAAGTTGGAACTCCAACTTTCAAAATGCACAAACAGGCACTCCAACTAACCAATTTTTTATCATTTAAACACACACATCCAACAACTATAACGCGTGAAACACACTCGATGATGTGTAATTATATCTAATCCTATGATGCCACATCATTAATATTATTTCACCTATTTATAATTTTTAAAAAAGAAAGAAATATTTGTGATTCGCCAAAATAAATTTGGTTTACAAAAAAATTCAAATTTTTAAAATTTTAATTTTTTTACTCCACCTCGAACCCTCCAACAATTATTTCATGTCAATCTTCTCTTACTCCTAAACCAACTTCATTTTCTGAAGCCAAGAAAAATCTAAACTGGTAAAAGACAATGGCAGATGAATATAATTCCCTCATTGCCAACAACACCTGGAACTTACTGTTGCCTTCGACTAATGTAAATGTAATTGGTTGTTGTCAATGGGTTTATAAAGTGAAACAAAAATCAGATGGACCGCTTGATTGCTATAAAGCTCATTTGGTTACTCAAGGTTATAATCAACAATATCGATTATACTAAGATCAAATGTCTAGTTCTATGGTGAAATCAGTCACCATTCGAACTATTTTTGCTTTAACTACATCTAAAAGTTGGGCAATTCATCAAATAGATGTGAAGAATGATTTTTTACATTATACTATTAATGAAGTAGTATATATAACACAACCTACTGATTTTGTTCATCTGCAATTTCTACATCATGTTTATCAATCGCAGAATGGCCTTTATGGCTTAAAATAAGCTCTAACTGCATGGTTTCATTGGTTCACCTTCTTTCTTGTCAAACATGATTTTAATTTTTTTTAATAATTATTTTTTTATTTACAAATTTGCGTCTGACATAATAATCATTCTTCTTCTATATGTGGATGACATTCTCATCACTTCATCTTCAAATTCTTTACGTAAGTCAACATCAAGACTCTTATGTCTGAATTCTCCATGAGATATCTTGATCTAGTTAATCATTTTCTTGGAATTTCTGTTTCCATATGTAAGGGTGGTTATTTTCTTAATCAATTCAAACACATTGATGATCTTCTTAACCGTGCAAGTCTTTTCTCTTCTAAACCAGTTAATACTCCTCTTTATCTTAAATCTCTTATTGCTTCAAATTCATCTCTCCATTTTCTGATAGTCTTGGTGGTGGAATTTAATACTTAACTTCTACTAGTCCCGACATTACCTATATGTTGTCAGTCAGGTTGCCCAGTTAATGTATTCTCCCATGGACATTTATTTTCTTGCAGTGAAAAATATTCTACATTACCTGTGTGATTCTGTTAATCATGATTTATTCATTCCAAGTGGCTCAATTAGTTCATTAACATGTGAAGAAACTACTGGAGGAAGCCATTAAAACACCGAAATGAAGAAGGGAATAGCAGTTGTGAAGAAAAAGAAAGGAAAAGTATTGTGTATTTCTTCACTGTATGTACAGGATGCTATATATATTTACAAGTAAATTCCACCTTAATGTGGTGCATTTACCTCTACATGATCAGCTCCTCTAACTAACTAACTAAAACTAATTAATTGAAGTTAATAGTGTAACTAACTCTTAACCACTAACAACTAACATTAATGACTAACTTCTAATACTCTCCCTCAAGCTGGATGTATTGAAAAGATTCAATAATCTAAGCTTGCTCAATAAAAACTCATGTTGTGTCCTCCCTAAAGCTTTGGTAAGCAAGTCTGCTTGCTGATCTTTAGTATGAACATAGGTGGTCTTGATGAGTCCTTTCTGAATCATCTCCTTAATGAAATGATAATCTATCTCTATGTGTTTTGTACCTTCATGGAACACTAGATTAGCAGCAATCTGTAGGGCTGATTTGCTATCGCAGTAGAGTAATGCTGGTTTTATCAGTTGTATACCTAATTCCTTGAACAGACTGGTAACCCATACCACTTCAGCTGTCAATGCAGCCAAACTTCTATACTCAGCTTCTGCAGAACTCCTTGATACTGTATGTTATTTCTTTGATTTCCAAGAGACAAGTGAATCACCAAACTTCAAAACAAATCCAGTGATAGATCTTCTGGTGTTTGGGCAGGCAGCCCAATCAGCATCACAATATCCCTTCAAATGGAAACTTTGAGCAGAACTCATAAGCAACCCCTTTCTAGGTTCCAGTTTAACATATTTGATCACCCTCAAAGCAGCCTTCTAATGGGACATCTTAGGCTTCTGCATGAATTGACTGAGTAGCTGGACTGTAAAGGCTCTGTCAGGCCTTGTGATGGTGAGATATAATAGCTTGCCAACCAATCTTTGGTACCTTGGAATGTCTTCATATAGTGTGTCTGGATCAAACTCAATGTTGGTTAGTTTTTTATTACATTCCAGTGATGTCATACTAGGTTTGGCATTCCCTAATCCTGCTTCAGCTATCAGTTCAAGGGCATATTTTCTTTGATTCATCACAATACCTTCTTTGGACCTTAGAAACTCAATGCCCAGAAAGTATTTAAGCTACCCCAAGTCCTTGATCTTGAAATGACTATGCAAAGTATGTTTTGTTTCCTCTATCAGCACTACATCATTGCCTGTAATCAGAAGGTCATCAACATATACCAAGACTATCACTAATCCATCACCCCTTCTTTTTGTGAATAAAGAATAATCCAGATGACTTTGTGAGTAGCCTGAATCTAACAATGCTTCAGTCAGCTTGGCATTCCACTGCCTTAAGGCTTTCTTGAGTCCATATAGTGATTTCACCAACTTATATACAAGATTCTTATTCTTCTCATCATTGTAGAATCCTTTGGGCAGCTCCATATATACTTCTTCAAGTAAATCTCCTTGTAGGAATGCATTAAAGATATCCATCTAAAAAATGTTCCAATATTGAGTGGCAGCTAATGCTATAATTGATCTTACTGTTGTCATCTTGACCACAGGAGAGAAGGTCTCTTGGTAATCAACTCCTTCTGTCTAGCTATAGCCCTTGGCCACTAATCTGGCTTTAAATCTGTTAACTTGTCCATCTACTTTGTATTTGATCTTGTAAACTCATTTGCAACCAATGATGTTCTTCTCTTCAGGTAGTTTCACTATTTCCCAGGTACCATTTTCCTCCAATGCCTGCACTTCCTGCTCCATAGCCTTTATCCATCTTTTGTCTGTGATGGCTTCTTCAAAAGTTTTTGGCTCAGTATTTGTGGAAAACAAAGATAAATAGGCTTTGTACTTGGAAGATACATTGTCATATGATATATAGTTACTTTGAGAATGACAATGAGATGTTGGAGTCACATAGTCTCTCATCCAAATAGGAGGATGAGAAGTTCTGGTGAATTTTCTGACTGGAACTACTTCAGTGCTGGTAGGCAACAATTCAAGTACAACAGGTCCTGCATCAGGTCCTGCATCAGGGACAACTGCAGGTTCTTCATTTAAATCTAGTGTTGGTGCATTTTCATTCATGACTATAAAGTCATCCTCTAAGGGTGCAGTATCTCCACATATGGGCACAGGGAGTTCTTTATCTTCTTTACATAAAGGAAAATCATTTGATGTAGCAATTGGCTCTACTGGAAACAATGGCATGTGTCTGTTGAGTACCTGTTTGAATAGAAAAAATGGTTTCTTTGAACACAACATCCCTACTGATTATAAGCTTTCTCTGAGGTAGACTATACAATAAGTATCCTTTTTGAGTTGAAGAATATCCCAACAGCACACAAGATTCATCTCTAGGAGAAAATTTATCTTGTTTGATTACTTTAGTTGTATAACACAAACATCCTATGGTTCTCAAGTGATCAATATTAGCCTTGTGTCCATAAAACTGTTCATAAGGAGTCTTTCCCTTTAAAACTGGTGTAGGAAGTCTATTTATTAAGTAGACAACAGTCAATACACACTCTCCCCAAAATCTAATAGGAATGTTGCCCTGAAACCTCAATGCTCTAGCCACTTCAAGTATATGTCTATGTTTTCTCTCAACCACTTCATTTTGTTGTGGAGTATATAGACAACTACTCTCATGAACCACACCAAGAGATTTCAACAAGTTACAACACTCATTGTTAAAAAATTAAGTTCCATTATCAGTCCTTACTCTTTTAATCTCCCTGTTAAACTGATTTTTTACTAATGCCATGAAGGACTTCAATATTGAAAAAACATCACCTTTCAGCTTCATCAAATACAACCAGCACATTCTTGAATGGTCATCAACAATTGTTAAGAAGTACTTGAAGCCATTATGAGTAGTAATCCTGTAAGGTCCCCATATATCCAAGTGAATCAAATCAAAAACAGCAAGTGCTCTAGACATGCTCAGCTGAAAAGGTAATCTAGTTTGTTTGACAAGTGGACAAATAGAACATCTATTACATTCATTATTATTTCTAAAACTCTCATCTATTAGAAGATGCTGCATCACTTTTGTAGAAGGGTGCCCCATTCTATTGTGCCATAGTAGACTGTTTGTATTTGATCCTTGGGTCATCAACACAGTTTGATTCCCTTTGCCTTCCTTACATTGCAAACCAGCAGGAAGATAGTACAGGCCATCAATTTCTTTACCAATCCCCTTCACCTTTCCATTGGAGAGGTCCTGAAGTACAAAAAACTCAGGAAAGAATTTGACTGAACAATGCAGTTGTCTAGTCAGTTTAGACACTGAAAGTAGGTTATGCTTGAATACAGGCACAACCAAGACATTATCTAATACCTTTCCATCAACTGTATTGCAAGAACCAGTGTGTGACACTTGTGCAGTCTCACCATTGGTTAAATACACCATTTTATTTACACAACTGGATGCATGACAAAGTCTATCCAGTTCGTGTGTCGTATGACATGTGGTCCCTGAATCAACTATCCAATTTTCTGTCCCCTTTTCTATCCTTACCTGCAGTCTATCATTATTCACAGACAAAGCTTGAGATATGGTAATCATACCTGCCATGTTAGCCACATTGTCTGGTGTTTTGCTTGAGCTTGCACCTACTTCATCCCTTTCCAGCATATGCAAGATCCTATTATATTGACTTGGAGTAAACAATGGTTGTGTGGATAGGAGTGAACCAGACTCAGCAATGTTCCCTTTCATCACAGGAGCAGCAGGAGCGAAAACATCCTCAAATTTCATGTCATTTTTAGTGGCAGCTGCATGATTTGCAGCATTCTGATGTCTGTTGTTTGGTGCTCCTAACTTCTTTTTGAATTTCCAGTCAGGAAGATATCCATTTAGCTTATAGCAGTCCTTCTTTACATGTCCTTGAATCTTGCAATAGTCACAAGTTTGGTCCCAATTCTTCCTTCTGGACTGAAACTTCTTAGGAAAAGTATCTTTCCCTACATACAGAGCAATCTGCTTTTCCATGCCATTCTCTATATGTGAACTAGCAGCTAGTCTTTGGCCCTCATCTGCCATGAACATTGCATAAGCCTTACCAACACTAGGTAAAGGGCTTATCATAAGGATTTAACTACGAGCGTGTGTATACACCTCATTCAATCCCATCAAAAAGGCAAATAACCTCAGACATGCCAAATGATCCACATAAGTTCTAGATTTATCACAACTACATGAGGGTGGGGACACAAGTGCATCAAATTCATCCCATAACATTCTCAGCTTCGAGAAATAGGCAGAGACAGTCATATTACCTTGGGTGATTGTGCAAATCTCCCTATGTAGTTGATAGTCTCTAGATCCATCGACTTTATCGAATCGCTCCTTCAGGTTAGCCCACACCATTGCAACATCCGTGGCATACACAATGCTGCTCAGGAGCTCTTTCGAAACTGTATTCATAATCTATGCAAGCACAAAGGCATTGCATTTCTCCTATTGCTCCTCTATTTCTCCCTTATAATCGCTTCTTCTACAAGTGCCAAGCACAAATCCCAACTTGCTCTTAGCCCTAAGATTGAACAACATCGACCTGCTCCACAGTGAATAATTTTCAGTTTTGGTGAGTTGCACGATGGTGAGTATGCAACCAGGTGTGTCGGAGTTGTGTAAGTAGAGAGGATGGTTGCGTCTTCTCTCAACTTGATCAATAGTCTCAATCGAACTCTCAGTACCAATTGCAGAATCCGCCATGCAATTGACCTAATTTCTTCGAATTGGATTTCAATTGAAATGAATGAAATCGACCTAATTTCTTCGAATTGAATCTCAATTGAGTGAATCAATTGATGATTCCGTGCTCTGATACCATGAAGAAACTGCTGGAGGAAGCCATTAAAGGACCGAAATGAAGAAGGGAATAGCAGTTATGAAGAAGAAGAAGGGAAAAGTAGAGAAATGTATTGTGTATTTCTTCACTATATGTACAGGATGCTATATATATTTACAAGTAAATTCCACCTTAATGTGGTGCACTTACCTCTACATGATCAGCTCCTCTAACTAACTAACTAAAACTAATTAATTGAAGTTAATAGTGTAACTAACTCTTAACCACTAACAACTAACATTAATGACTAACTTCCAATAACATGTTATGCTAATGTAGATTGGGTAGGTTGCCCCACCACCTATGGGTTTGCTTCAACGTACTGTATCTTTCTTGATAATAATAATAATAATTTTATTTCTTGGTCTTCTAAGAAGCAAAATGTTGTGTCGCACTTGAATGCTGAGGTAGAATATTGTTTTGCTGCCCATGCTACTGTTGAACTATCTTGGTTGCTCTCTCTTCTTGGTGATCTTCATATTCAGCCATCCTCGCCCTCAACAATCTACTATGATAACATAGTAGTATATACTTAGCTCACAACCTTGTTTATCATGCTCGCACCAAACACTTGAAATTGATATTCACTTTGTTCATGAGAAGGTTGTGTCTGGTGTTCTACAGGCTCGCTCTGTGCCAAGTGCGGATCAACTTGCAGATTTATTGACTAGTAAGCCTCTTACTGATCATCGATTTTCCTTCTTTGCGTCATAAGCTCAACATTTGTCAAGACCCAACATTGTTTGAGGAGAAATAATATATATATTTGTATAGCTAGAAGGATATTTTAGTCTTTTGTATCATATTTACATATTATAAATACCTTTTATAATTGTTTAATGTATCTATCAAGATAGTTATTATTTCGCTAGATTATCCGTGTCCATTCATAGCATGGGTGGTGTATCATCAATGTAAAGAGGTGGTATATAGATGTACAGCTACTTTCATGAGAACGAATACAAAATAATCTAATTATTCTGATTCATGTTGATGTCCAATCATTAAAAAAGCTGATGTTGCAATTGAACTTTTAAAATTCG
>DF365765.1:0-11562 GCA_000787875.1 Solanum virginianum
TTGAAATTGTGAATCGTTCACTCTAAAATCGGGGTTAGACCCTTTTCTCCCTAATTTGGTCCTACTGAACAAGAATCTGAAGTCGGATTTTTGAAATAACGAATGAATTTTGAGATATATGAAAATTAAAATTTTGGGCATTTTGAGACACGTTTTTGGACAATTTTTTGGGTTGTTACAATATCTCCCCCTTGAGAATATTCGTCCCCAAATGTAAAAGAGATGTACAAGACAAGAGTGATCATCAATAAATCAGCCCTAACAGGAATGCAACATAACATGTAAAACACCATTTTCAAAATCTCAATCAAAAATGGTAAAATCATCATAAACTTGCCAATTTAAACATGAATGCATATGAATGACGTAGGGGCTGAAACATAAGACTACGAACCACATGAGGAACTTAGTCATTATCTTAGGCTTGATTAGAGTGAGTGGGGTACGAATATCGCTCCCATAAGACCACTTTGGCTTCCTTAGAGATACCTTTGACTTGATGTTCCTTTTAGGAGGGCCTTAATGAACACCGCGTCCTCATTAATCAACTTCTCAATTTCTCCATCCAACATCTCCACCGTGACCTTCTTCCAAGTCAACTTATCCTCCACATCACCCACCATCTCAAAAAGTTCCATAGAATATAGAGCCACCATCACTTCTTCTCAACCTAGAAACATGAAGAACCGAACAAACCATATCTACATCCATAGGCAAATTCTCAAATTTATGCAACCTTACCAACCTCACTCTACACTATTATAAGGACTCACAATCCTCAACTCAATTTTCAACATTAAATACACCTAACCCGCTTGGTACCATAACCGCTATCTCCCCCTTGGGAGACAACCTCCACTCTATCATTCTCTCACTCAAAACTTCCAACTCCAATAAGGCAGAATCAAGGCCTTGCCTAATCTAGACCTCTTAACACAAGAAGATGTGGAACCATCAAGAATTCTATACTTCCATGCTCAACTTCCTTTAACCTAACTTCCAATCTAACCAACCAATGGACCCCACTAGTCTCCTCCTTGCCACCATCAACAACACATACTAGGCTACCTAGAGCACCGATAATAATATTAGCCTTATTAGGGAAAAATAATGCACACCCATTATATTTAGCAAATAACCTCTCATTTCCCCAAGGCTTGCAACACTACCCCCAAATGGTTCACAAGCTCTAAACAAATTAATACCTTATCACTAGAGACCACCACAAACATACCAAGCTAGGGTTTTAAAACCCTATTCATGAAACCCAATAGACACAATCGGTGCACAAGCCCACCTAACAAATCCACTAATAATCCAAATGCTCATTCCTAGTTCAAAAGGGTACTTAGGGATATCACCTACCCTCCTACACACTTGAGAACAAAACCCGAGCCTCAAATCAACCTTAGGGAAATGACTACCCCATTGGAGTTGACCAAATAAATTGATCATCCTTAACCATCATATTACAACCTTACGGGTTGTACACTCATCTAAAACATGCTATGCAAGTAGCCCAAACTACCACGAGACCTCTAACCCATCAAGCGAAGTTCAACCTAGATAACAAGAAAAGGCTCTATGCCACAAGAACATGGGGCAACCCTTATAGACCCCCTCCTCTCAATCCATCGGTGCTAAGTCGTCATCCCACAAGAATACTTATAATATACGTATACATACTTTTAAAGAGGCAATAGTCATTTTTTTTCCGTATCATTTCAATACACAATTGGGCTTAAAAGCCAAACACCATTCATAATAATTCATACTTAGGCTCCAATGCCAAAATCATAATTTCATAGTCATAATACTTATGCATAGGAATAGCCCATTCATATACCGAAATGGTACAATCACCTAAAATGCTTAAGGAGCCAAAATCAAAGACATATATGTGATCACAATATTGTCATAACCAACCTTTTATAAAAATCATACCATAAAACGAAATTGGGCTTACCCATAACATAATTTCTCAAAATAATCCATGTACATAAATGCATATGCTATGAACAATGAGGAAATGACATGGGTAATTAGGACTCTATTTAAAAATTAATATTTATAATATGAAGTTGAAGTAAAAATATAATTAATTCTATATTTAAATCCATAGTGTAATCTCTCAGGCATAAATAATTCAAAAAGGGAACATGCATACTTATAACTTCATAGACCCAAAGTAAATCCTCATATAATAGTTTAAATCACATTAAAATCATCAAATAAACACTACCCATGCATCAATAAACACTACCTCACATTAAAATCATCAAATAAACACTACCCATGCATCAATAAACACTACCCATGCATCAATAAACACTACCTCATATAAGGAAGTCAAGGTCTAGGCTAACACCTAATCACCCTTATCTCACTAGGGTCCACCTTAATACCCTTACTCGGCACCACATAACCTTGGAAGGCAACCTCTTACCACCAAAATCCCCATCTCTCCTACTTAGCACCCAACCTTCTTTCTTGAACTTGTAGTACTACCCTCAAATGATTCACATGCACTACCTCATTAGGGAATGAACCATATTATCATCACCAAAACCGCCATAAACCTATTAGAGTAGGGGCTAAAGATCTTACTCATGAGACTTATGGATATACCCGGTGTACTAGTCAAACCAAAGGACCCTACCCTAAAATTCAAAATATTGGAAAGGACATTCAAAGCCTCATCTTCCACCAACAAAATTCTATAGACAAAACAACTTAGGTTCAACACCTCCATTTCTCACAAGATAACAAATGCAATCCCCTTAGAGACCCAATTATACCCTAAGACAAGAAATGGACCGACCTCTTTTGCTACCACTTGACAACCTCCCACTTCAAGATAGGTTCATTAGGGATTCGGGACCTATCTCTATAGGTCCCACTATCCATGAAGACACTACATGTATGTACCTATTCCAATCTTATAATGACATTCAAATCCACCATGCCACTCCAACAAACCATAAAATAAGACCTAATGCAATATAAACACAGATCAATATCTATGAACCTCCGAGCAATAACATACCCAATAAAAGGATAGACACCAAAGATACATAAAACACCTTGGGCACACGAGAAGCCCCACTAGCAACCAAAAGAATAGAGAAGAAATAGTGGCACACCGGGCCTAACAATACATGCATAACAAAGCTAAGAAAACTTTAACTTACTGATAATAGCATGGGGCATCTCATCTCCTCCTCGAGTCACTTCATCAACACGACCACCTTTACGCTTCCTTCGTATATACGAATAATCCTTTAGCTTATGACCCACTTCACTACACCCATAACAAGTATTGGTCTTCCTCAAGCGTGGGCCACCATGATACTTCCCACACCTTTGACACTTGGGATCAGTCATCCCACCATTACTTTCTTTGCCTTTATTACGTTTTTCATGATAATCCCTCCTCTTATATCCCACTTTACCGCAATCAAAAGAAGCATTGGTGCCTTTTAAACATGGGCCCTTATGAGTCTTATCACATGTCGAACACATAGCATCATCTTTATCCTTGAGACTTTTGAACTTTTCTTTAACATGGGCCCTCTTGGCCTCATTTTCTCTCCCCTTACCATTTGAAGTCCCGAAAGCACCCACTTGTTATTCGAGGTGAGTTGCCTATTTTGCCTCCACTTTGGCCACTTTCCATAGAGCATCGCAAATCTCCATGCTCGTCTTATCACTATCCTGAGTAACTTGAGACATATTCTAGAATTGTAACGGTTAGGAGTTACCAATAAACCCTAGGGGATCTAACTCTATCGCACAACATGGATCATGAATAGGTGGAACAAATCCTAAAACACCTCATAACCTCCTACTTATAGTTGTAGTGCATAACACAACCATGAATAAGACTCTAATTGATGCGGTATGTTGGACTCTGAGGATCTATCAACCTAGTGCTCTGATACCAAGTTTGTCACGATCCAAAATAGGGCCTAGACGTGACACGATGAATAGGGAGCCCAAAGTGTCCCCAAACAAGCCTCTTAACTTATCATTACACTTTATTGGTTGTGGAAGTATTTAAATGACATAAAAGAGTAGAAATAGGGGCAATGGGACTAAGGAAAAAGCTTGCACAACATCATAATCAAGGGACAAGAGTCAATGCTTATATCATAGATACATAGCATGTCCAACAATACCTCTACTATATAGAAAGAGCGGGGGCCAAGACAAAGCAATAGGGCTCACCCTCATAGTCTAAATAGAAAGTAAAGGAGAGTGTTCAATACATAATAAGAGAAACAAATACTAAGGTCCCCGAAGTGGAGGACTCACCAACTAGCTTGAGTAGTACCGAACTAGCCACATGGAGGAGAAGAATGATCAACTTGGGCTTCGATCCCTACATGGTTATATCATGTAGGCAAGAGTATGTATTAGTATATTTGAATGTACTAAATATGTAGGATGCAATGCAACAATAAGTAGACATTATAATCAAAATGCATAATATTAAGAAATAGATATAATATAACAATATGGCATGTATGTTCAATGCTTAAGTAGAACATGCTTAAGTAAATCATGCTAATATAGGATATTATATGTGAAGAAGAGACCAAGCTAGCTATTCAAGGTATAAACCCCTTGGTAGTTGTGTGGTATAAACCCCTCACATGGTTAATATTAATCACACCTTACCAACATAGTGATGAAGTATAAACCTCTCGCATTATTGATGAGTGGTTACCCGGGCTCTTGTCCCATCGAGTCGGGTATGGTCTAATGCAACACTTTATAGAGTATATCATACATATAAGCTCATTTTATCATCATATAGTTATTCATATCATATCTCATGCTTTAGACCTTCAATTCCTCAAGAAACCAAATTTGGACATTTTACCAAATACTTTAAGGGTGTGAAATGGTAGTACAAAACCATGAAAGTTAGAGATGAAATCATGAAAGAAAACCCATTGTAAAACCATCAATCAACACCTTGTAACACCCTCATGACATATACATCAATACGCCTCCTCAAATCTTACAATAGATCAAAGTTTTGTAGCCCAAAACATGACAAAACAGTCACACCTATACATAACTTTAACATAGTGTGCAATAAATTTCATAATGATCAAAACTCATTCATAAATCAATTTTAAATCATGAAATTTAAGTAAAAGAGGCTTGAGTATCATGGGTGAAAAGAACCCATGAAAGAAATCCACATACCTTAGCTTAGAGATGAACTTGGTGAAGATTGGGGATGAAGACTTGAAGCTTTGAAGAAGAAGCTTAAAGGAGAACCTTAGCTTGGGATGAGGGTTCGGGACTTGAATCTTGAGAGAAATATAAGAACTTGAAGGTTGAAGAAGAACCTTGAAGGAGAACCTTAGCTTAGGATGAGGGTTTGGGACTTGAATCTTGAGAAAAATATAAGACTAAGGGTTTGAGTGAGTATTGGAGAATGTTTAGGATGATATGAGGGTGAAATAATACTAAGTATAGGTAAAAACACCTTTGGGAACACTTAGGCCCAAGACTTAAAAGCCTTGGACTAAAACTAAAAACTGGCACCAAAATAAAGTAGGTGCGGGTCGTGAGGGCAAGGCAGATTTCATTATGGAATTTGTCACTTGGAATTTTGAAATTGTGAATAATTCACTCTAAAGATCAGGGCTAGATCCCTTTCCTCCTTATTTGAACCCTCTGAACAAGAATCCTAATTTGGATTTTCGAAATAACGAATGGATTTTATGATATATGAAAATTAAAATTCTGAGAATTTTGATACACATTTTTGGGCACTTTTTGGGGTTGTTACACAGGTGATGGTATTAAGGTGGATCTTAGTAAGACGAAGCTGATTAGGGATTAGCCTAGACCTTGGCTTCCTTGGGTATTAGGAGCTTCTTGGGTTTAGCGGGCTATTATCGGAGCTTGTGAGTAGGTTCTTTTCTATTGCTCCTCCTATGACTTAGTTGACCCTACATAAGGTTAATGTTGTGATTGAAGTTTTAGGTAAGGTGAGTTGATAGGTATGAGAGTTGCTATATCTTGTGTTATTCCTTTGTCCTAGTAGGATTCATGTGTGTGTCCCGGATGGTTACATGATTCTATTGTGGCTAGTAAGGGTCTATAAGGGTTGCCCCATGTTTTTGTTGTATAGAGTCTTGTCTTGTGATCTTGGTTGACCCTATTTTTATAGGTTAGGGGTCTTGAGGTGGTTTGGCTATTTGCATAGCATGCTTTTGATGAGTGTAGGCCCTAATCTCCTTTTTACTCAATTTGCATGACTTAAAGTTGATTTTACAAATTGGTTTACCTACTTGCATAGCATGCTTTCGATGATTGTAGGACCCATAAGGTTGTAATATGATGGGTAAGGATGGTCGATCTATTTGGTCAACTACAATGAGTTAGTCACTTCTCTAAGGTTGATTTGAGTTTCGAGTTTTGTTCCTAAGTGGGGATGAGGGTAGGTGATATCCCTAAGTGTCCTCTCGAATTAGGAAGGAGCATTTTGAATATTGATGGAGTTGTTGGGTGACTTATAGACCAGTTGTGTTTATGGATATTATGAATAGGGTCTTAAAACCCTAACTTGATATGTTTGTGGTGGTCTCTAGTGATGAGGTATAAATTTGTTTAGATCTTGTGAATCACTTGGGGGTAGTGTTGTAAGTCTTGGAGGATGAGAGGTTGTTTGCTAAATATGATAGGTGTGCAATGTGGACAGCAAGAAGGTGGTTAGAATTCTTTAAGGATTAGGAATGAGTGTGCATTATTTTTCCCCAGTAAGGCTAATATTGCGGTCGGTGCTCTAGGTAGCCTAGTATGTGTTGTTAATGGTGGCAAAGAGGAGACTAGTGGGGTCTATCATTTGGCTAGATTAGGAGTTAGGTTGAAGGAAGTTAAGAATGGTAATATAATGTTTTTGGTGGTTCCAATTTCCTTTGGTTGGAGAGGTTTAGTTAAGCAAGGCCTTGATTCTGCCTTAGTAGGGTTGAAAGTTTTAGGAGAAAGATGATAGAGTGGAAGTTGTCTCCCAAAGGGGAGATGGTGGTTTGTGGTTCCGAGTGGACTATATGTGATTAAAGTTAACAATGAGTTTAGGGTTGTGAGTCCTTATAGAGTGTAGAGGAGGATTGGTAAGGTTGCTTACAGATTGGAATTACCTAAGGATATGGTTGTGGTTTGTCCAGTTTTTCATGCTTTTAGGTTGAAGAGATGTGGTGGTAACTCTAGCGCTATAAAACTCATAAGATTGTAGGTGTAGTGGAGGATAAATTGCCTTAGGAAGAGCTCCTGGTGGAGGTATTGGATGGAAAGGTTGAAGAAGATGATTGGTAAGGGTATAGTTTTCGTCAAGGCCCTTTGGAAGAATCGTCAAGTCGAAAGTGTCTCTCGGGGAGCCAGAGCGGGCATGGAAAAGTGATATCCGTACCTCTTTCATTCTATTTAAGCTTAGGATAACACTTCAAGTCCTTTTATGATTCTAAGTCTTACATTTCAGCCCCTATGTCATTGCATGCATTCATGTTTATGTTGATAAGTTCATGATAATTTTAATAGTTGTATTGAGATTTCAAAAATGGTGTTTAAGTGTATTGTTGCATTCTTGTTGAGGCTGATTTGTTCATGATTACTCTTCTTATGTACATTTCTATGACATTCGATGATGAATATTCCTAAGGGAGAGATATTGAAAGGCCCACACTTCCCTAGGAATGCCCCCATAATCATAATTCCCTTATATCTCAAATTGGGGATATTTAAACACCCCACCACGTAGCTCGGAAAGACCCTATGATATATGTTTTTTCAATATCTCAAAATCCGTATAGAATTTCACAAATCTGACTTCATATTCTTATTCAGAGGAAAATATTGTGTGGGAAAACGAGTACCTACAAGGTATACTTTGTCTGCTCTAAGAAAAATAATTTTTGATGAAACTTCACAAAAATAGTAGCTATCCATGACGGGTCCACGTCACAGACCTGATGCGGACTAGTTAATTTTTTTTTGTAAATTGTTCTTTTTTGCTCTAGGTCAATTGGGTAATAACCCTATACCTATATAAACGAAAATCCCTCGTTCTTTAGCCATTTTTAGCCCTAAAAACTCACCAAAAACCTCTCAATTCCTCTCTAATCTTCATTAAATTCTCCATCCATTCTCAAGGTTTTGAAGAAGTCTTGTTGAAATTCAAGGAATCCAAGTCAAGGCCCAAGTCCTCCTTAAGATTCAAGAGTCCCAAAACTCATCTTGACCTAAGGGTTTCATTCAAGCTTCAATCCTCCATTTCAAATCTTCTTCAAGAAACTCTCCAAAGTCAAGGTATGTGGGTTTTAGCCATTGGATTCTTCCACCCATGGTGCTCTAATCTTCTTCTAACTCAATTTACATGATTTAAAGTTTATTTTACAAATGGGTTTACTAGTATGAACATGTCTATGAACTATGTTAAGGCTATGTAAAGTTGTGATTGTTTTACTATATTTTGAGCTATAAATCTTGGATCTATTATAAGGTTTGATGAGGGGTTTTAATGTATATTGCTTGAGGGTATTTCAAGATTTTGCTTGGTGGTTTTACCATGGATTTTCTTGCATGATTTTATCACTAAATTGCATGGTCTTGTGGCACACACCCGCCAAATATTTGATAAAATGTCCGAATGTGGTTTCTTGATGAATTGAAGGTCCAAAGCATGAGATATGATATGATTGATGGTATAATGATGAAATAAGCTTATACATATGATATAATGAGGATTTGAAGGTCCAAAGCATGATATATGATATGATTGACTATATAATGATATGATGAGCTTATGTAAATAACATATTCTATATAAAGTATTGCATTAGACCATGCCCGATCCGGGTAACCTAGTTGAGGGGTTAATGTCTCAACCACTAGGGTGATGGGTGCTATCATCACTAACCTTGATGAGGGGTTTGTACCTCACACATTGGAGTGCTGGGTGCTATCATTACTAACCTACTAAGGGGTTTATACTTTGGAAATCTAGCTTGGTCTCTTCTACACATATGATATCCTATGTGAGTATGAGTTACCTAAGCATGTTTCACTTATGCATTGGTCATACATGCCATATTGTTATATCATTCCTATTGCCTATTGTTATGAATTTTGATTATGCTACCTATCTCTTGTTGCATTGCATCCCACATACTTAGTACATTCAAATGTACTAATGCATACTCTTGCCTACATGATATCACCATGTAAGAACCAATGCCCAAGTTAATCATCCTCCTCCTCCATGTGGCTAGATCGGTGCTACTCAAACTAGTTGGTGAGTCCCCTACTTCGCGGACCCTAATCTATGTATCTCTTATTATATATTGAGACACTCTTTTCTTTACGTCCTATTTTGACTATGAGGGTGAGCCCAGTTGCTTATCTTGGACCCCGCTCCTATCTATATTGTATAAGTGTTGTTGGACATGCTATGTATTTATGATATGAGCCTTGACTTTTTTGTCTCTTGATTATGATGTTATGCAACCTTTTCCCCTTAGTCCCTTGCTCTTGTTTTCTAAACTTTTACATATTAAGTATTAATCTCTCTCCCTTAGTCCCAATACCCCTTGTTTATGTTTCTTATATTGTTTTACATTGCTTTTGCGACCAAGGATGTGTAATGATATGCTATGAGGCTTGCTTGGGGTTCCTTTGGGTTCCCCATTCTTCGGTTACATCTAGACCCTTGGCTTGAGTCATGTCAATTCTGGCTGACCATCTATCTGAGCGTGAAAAGCTGTACTCAAATTCACTTGTGTCTTTAATCTACTTTGGAAGGGCTTCCAAAACTTTGTAGTGAATTGAGCTTCTCGATCAGATATAATGGAGATTTGTACCCCATGTAGCCTGACTATCTCTTTTATGTATAACTTTGCATACTCTTCAGCTTTGTAATCACTCTTAACGGGCATGAAGTATGTTGACTTTGTGAGTCTATCAACTATTATTCACATAGAGTCAAACTTCTGAAATGAGCGAAGCAACCCAATAACAAAATCCATATTGATCATATCCCACTTCTATGTTGGAAGCTCTATACATTGCATAGAATATCCCGACATTTGGTGATCTACTTTAACTTGTTAGTAATTTGGACATTGAGCCACAGATTCTGCATGCTCCTTTTTCATGCCTCCCCACTAAAACATTCCCTTTAGGTCATGATACATTTTAGTTGATCTTGGATGGATGGAATATCTAGAATGATGGGCTTCTTCCATTATCCTATTTCTTAGCCTACTAATTTCAGGACACATAATCTATTTTTGCACTAAAGAACTCCATTTGGTGTAAGGTCAAATCCCTTTATCATACCCTGACTCACCTTTTCTTTAAGTCATCGTAGAACAGGATCCTCAAATTATTTTTCTTTCACCTCCATAATTAATGAAGACTCTGCAGCATTATGTACAACAACCCCTTCCTTTGGAGTTTTAAGAAGGCAAACTCCTAAACTGGCTAGTCGACATAGATCCTTAGCCATTGCTTTATTTTCCATAGTCTGGTCACTAATATTCATGATTGCTTTATGACTTAGAGCATCTGCTACCATATTTGCTTTCCCCAGATTATATAGTATCTCAACGTCATAATCCTTTATTAGTTCTAGCTATCTTCTCTCTCTTAGATTTATAATCCTTTATTAGTTCTAGCTATCTTCTCTCTCTTAGATTTAGGTCTTTCTGCTTAAAAATGTACTGCAAACCCTTATGATCCTTATATATAGTGAACCCCATACAAATAGTGGCACCATATTTTCAGAGCAAACACAATCGCTGCTAGCTCAAGATCATATGTTGGGTAGTTTTTCTCATGTGGTTGTAGTTGTCTAGAGGTATAGGTAATTACCCTACCATGTTATGTCAATACACACCCTAAGCCAACCCTTAAAGCATCAGAATACACTGCATATCCCTGAGTGCCTTCTGGAAGTACTAGCACAAGTGCAGAAGTTAGCTTATTTTTCAGCTGTTGGAAGCTCCTTTCACATGCATCATTCTATTGGAACTTGGATGCCTTATGTATCAACTTTGTTAGAGGTGCGAAAATAGAAGAAAATCCTTCAACAAACCTCCTGTAATAACCTGCCAACTCTAGGAAGCTTTGAACTTCTGTGGGTGTTATTGGCCTTGGGCCAATCCTTCATCGCCTCTATATTTTGTGAATCAAACTTTATTCCTTCATCGGACACAATATGACCCAAGAATGCCACTTATTTCAACCAAAATTCATATTTAGAGAACTTGGCATACAACTGTCGATCACGAAGAACTTGTAACACCTGTCGTAAGTGATTTGCATAGTCCTCTTCTGACCTTGAATATACTAAAATATCATCTATAAATACTATAACGAACACATCCAAGAATGGTTTGAATACCTTATTCATTAGATCTATACAAACTGCTAGTGCATTTGTTAGCCTAAATGACATAACAAGAAATTCAAAGTGACCATAGCGTGTTCTGAAAGCTGTCTTGGGTATATCTTTCTCCTTCACCCTCACTTGGTGATAACCCA